>KZ308612.1:258836-274224 GCA_000376725.2 Ladona fulva
TTTAATAAAGAAAATTTTTAACATTACAATGGACAAAAGGAATCCATTGAAGGGAGTAAGAATCCGTTTTCGATAATTTTTGTTTACGTCCTGGTTTCCTATCAATGCAATCATGTAATAATATGAATAAAAATTAATATTTTCTTGAATTTTGAATTTTCATTTTTTAGTTGAAGAAAAGTACATACATTTATCCACTTCAAGTAACGATATTCTCTGATGAAAAAAATATGGCATTTTTGAGGAATATTTTGCAATTTCCGCACAATTTCAACCGGTTTCGGGTTTAAATTTTGGTGATTTCATAAGAACGGCTATTGCAACTTTACGTCATGTGGAATAATTGTCTCTTGGAAATACCTTAAGTGAATACAATAATAACAGCATTAGGGATGATGTTACCATGTCAACCACTAGTCAAATACTAGTAAAAAATAAACGTATACTAGCATTTAAAAAAGCTTTTACATGCAAGTTACTACTTACTGATCACTAATCTTATATTATCGAGTGTGTGCGTGTGTATATGTTTGTCCGCCTATAACTCGAGAATCAGAACTTGAATGACTTTCAAACTTTCGAAGTTTATAAATGTCTTCCCAGATTAGAAATTAAGCTATTTTTTATTCACCTAACTGTACCCGATTCGACTCCAGACGTTTAAAACTGTTTCCATAAGAAGTGCGTGTAAAATTCACTTTCGCTTGCAGGGTTTATTTCCTTCGCAGAATTAAATCAGAAAGAATAGCCGTACGAAATGGAAGCAAGCACCAAAAGAAGGGAAATTGAATAAAAATTCTTATTTTGGCCATGTAATATTGCTTTCGGTTAGAAATTGAAAACATTTCGATAAAATACGCGAACAAATTGTGAAGTTTCGTGGCTGTAAACAAGCTGTCCCCATGACGACCAAGTCGAATCCGAGATCATCCATGTTCAACACGCAGATTCTTTTTCGTGTGTTTATTGGCCTCAAGTTCGATCCGATACGATTCAATGCGTTCCCATGAGATATATGTACATGTAAACTTCATATTAATCTTTTGCGGGTTCTATTTCTATTGCAAAACGAAAAAGTGAATCGTCCTACGAACTTAAGGCAATTTTCATAAGAAAGAAATTTTGTAAATTCATATTCTTATCGTCGATTATGGATTTTGGCTCCATATTATGGGAACTTTGACTTGAAAATTGTCGTTTTTGACAACCTGTCCCACTGAGCTAAGTTTAGATGAGAGATGCTACTTTATCGTTTGTAAAAATAGAACTGTTATATCTAAATTATCTCTATTTTTCCCGTCGAGAATCAAGGGGTATTTCAAATAGTTAACAGTAATATTACCATAAATTATATTACTTGGTTTAGTCTACAAGAAACCTATGAAGTTAGGTGTGAGATAGTTCGTTAAAGTTGGGGAAAAGAGTGAGACTTTCCCAAGGAAGAATGGACTGAAAAAAAGTCTGATGGGATCGGGAATCGAACCCGGGTCTCCCAATTGCCGGTCGGGTGCTCTGTCCGTTGAGCTCTCCCGACAGGAAATTTCTCCACGCCATTCGGGAGACTTCAGGGTAGCTCAACGGACAGAGCACTCGACCGGCAATTGGGAGACCCGGGTTCGATTCCCTATCCCATCAGACTTTTTTTCAGTCCATTCTTAAGTCCATTCTTCCTTGGGATTTTCCCTAGGTCCGCACCATCTTGCGCTAGATCACCCTTACCCGTTTCCTAGAATGAGACTTTGTGACCTGTCTGAAATGACGTTTCCTACTCCTGGATTTGTGTATCGTGGCGGACGAACAGTTATCAGCAAATGAAGAGATAAAAGAGACATGACCAACCGACTGGGAAAAGAACACGCTCGTTCTCTTATACGAATCCAGTCCGTGTTTCCTTGTTTATGAGGGAAGAGGGGAATGTTGTGTGCATGGTCTCGAATGCATGTCCAATACGAAGAAATGTCCTTTTTACGACCATCGATCTCACGTTTCGCTCCCTTTTACTTCTTTTCCAGAGTGACGTATTCAAGGAATAATAAAATTCAGAGAGAAATTTGTGGTTCCCCTCCCGGGCTGATATACAGCCCAAAGCAGAGAATAAATATCAATCGAGATTTGGCTCACGAGCGGTACTTTTATGTTGCAATATTTATTATGGGCCCCGATGCAGTGTTTTCCTGTAGATCAACCGGTCTTTGGCAAATGCGGGCGCCCCTGTATCCACGCAACTTTACTCACGTACGTTTGAAGATTAGAAGCATTGATTCTCTAACAACATAATCTCCTTGGAGATCGTCTCGCTTGAAGCTATAGGATTCCGGAATATTTGAAAATCGCTACATTTTCAACTTTCAAAGAACGTTTATTGTTCATTTTGGTGATATTTTTTTCAGAGCAAAAGAGGTGGCTTTTTTTAGTTTAAAATCACTTTTAAAAGTTAATTTACGTAAAAGTAGACATATTCTTGTATAAATGGAATTGAGTTTCATATAAAATAAAAGACCTATTCTAGATCTTTAAAATGGGTATACGTAATGCTATGTAAGTTTAAAACTCTTTGAGAAACGGGAGTTTGACCGAGAGCGCGCGCGCCGATCTCCGCACTTTTTTCCAAACTTTGACAAGCCGCCATTTTGTAACTATTCGAACTATTGGTCTAGGAAACGGCAAACGTGCTTCTATAGTCAATATGAACATTATGATGGAGTCTAAAGAAAATCCGAAATGGTCATGCTTTTTTTGTCCGGTTTGGCGTGGAATGACCCTATGAGGATATTGGAAACAAGAATCTATATTTATTCAAACTGCAAAGGTATTATTAATGATTATTCGTACTGTCTCCATCGAGTGAACTTATTAACAGAAGAATCGGTGAAATATCTAGGAGCAACCCTCATGAATAACTCAATATGGAGAACCCACATTTGTAATACACGCGGAAGAGCACTTAAGAAGCTCAGCTTCGTTAAGAGAATAGTCGGTCGGACTGAAGAAAAAGTCTGTCGGCGATGTTATTTCGCGTTAGTTAGACTTCATCTTGATCGTGCGTGTTGTGTATGGGATCCGAATACAACTCGAATACAACAAAAATGTTGTATTCGAGTCAGAAAAGTTGCAATGAAAGTCGATACGTTTCGTATAAAAATTGTTACGTGCATAGTTTTTCGATCAAATCGCATGTTGAAGTAACCGGTTAACCGAATTTAAATCCAGGTTTGGCGAGAATTACACGAATACCCAGATATTGAAATTTCGTAAATCGTAGTATGAGTAGGTATGCATTAAGTGATAGGTCTTTTTCAATTCCATAGTCGTTCCGGTTCGATCCGGTTAACCGAATTGAAAACCAGGCTTAGCGAGAATTACAAGAATATCCGGATGTTGAAATATCGCGAAATATCGAATGATTCGTTATACATTAAGAGATACGTTTCAGAAACTCAATAGTCATGGGGGTATTCATTTCTGCGCAATGCAGAAAACTGAGAGACTGTCAATATTTGACGATTCACGTTAAAGATTAACGATGGTGCACGCGAATCGCGTGATTAATTCCATACGTTGAGGAGGAACGCGGAAAATTAAACAAACGTGTCCTCGAGGTACACGATGGATGTATGCATGCTCATGAACCGAGACGGAAGAAAACTTTTTAAGTGGTACCTACGCATCGCCACTTTGCGTTACTTCATAAGAGGCTTCCGGTAATGTAGTTAATGCACGTGAAAATCGATTTCTACTGTCGAACCATGCAAATATCTTACCCTCTGAACATCTAAAACACCATGCTCCACTCGAAAATTACCTAAATTAGGTTTCAGGCAGACATTTTCCATGAATTTCTGCGTGCCTCCTTTTCCGACGTTACTGATAATTTTGGAAAATTAATATTTTGACTCTCGGGAATTCAAAGAAAATAAGTATACCTTGCAAAAATTAGCTACCATTTAATCGCGAAATGTGCAGTTAATTCTTGAATTCGATTAATACAATTGGTAGTAGTGGTAATTTTAAAATTGCTTTGACAGCTAAGGTCATTTTGCACGAGAGACCCGACCAGGAATCGAACTTGGGTCAATTTTTACCAAAGTCGATAGGGTTACCCACATGTGTCTGGAGGCCCGAATGCAATTTCTCGATTCGCGAGAGTACGTTTCATCCGCTGAATATCATATACTCGCCGCATATTCCAGATAGGGTCTGACTAACGTGAATTCATCGCTCTCTAACCTTTTCATAGCATATATCTTCAATACGCTTTATAAAGGCGAAGTTTCTAGTTGTTTTAACGCAGATTTTTTGGATACTTGCGCTCCAGTTTAAGTTATTTTTAAGAGTGATTCCAAGGTACTCAACTGACTCGACTATATTCATTCCACTATTTTTTTACGGTTAGCTCCAACGCATTTGTTTCCTTTCGAAAAATTAAACTACAGAGCATTTTATTTACATTTAAATCTAGTCGCCATTTTTCGCATCCCCTTTGAATATGAACTAAATCGTTTGATGGTGAAATTGTAAGCTCGTCGCTTGATATTTCTCTATATATTATCGAGGCATCCGCAAAGATCCTCACACTGCTATCAATTTCGTCACTCTTGTCATTGATATAAATCAGGAAGAGTGGAGGTCCGATTACGTTGCCTTGAGGTACTCCTGATCACATTACCATCATTAAAATATAGATATCTCCCTCACAAATAATACATTGTCATGTAAAATATAGCAGTTTNATTACGTTGCCTTGAGGTACTCCTGATCACATTACCACCATTACAATATAGATATCTCCCTCAAAAATAATACATTGTCATGTAAAATATAGCAGTTTCTTAATAAACATTTACTTACACTGACAGTTGCACCTCACTTTACATCTTTTATACATAACACAAGATTTTTCAAGGTTCCTGATAGACCTTCACGGCTACTCTTATGATCCTGGTGACAAGTGATAACCACCGACTTCGATGGAAAACATAAATTCAGACAAAGGACAGCTTTCCCCGTTTTTCCGTTTTCATCAAACAATCGTGAACTTCGTGATCAAACGAATGCACGGAATAAATGGAAAATGCGATGTCACAAAGCTGATTGCTGCGGGTCATTGGCATTCATCAATATTTCAAAATTATCTCCATGACAACAATCGCCGAATTTCTTCAAATATCGATGTATCGATCGCGATCGACCTTTTGCCCTAGCGTGCGAATAGCGAAAAATTGATTCCTAAAAGTGTTTACGAATTCCGCTCTGCAATACGGAATTTCTGCTCGCCGATAAGCGATATGCAAAGGTAAACTTTTGCAAAAAAGGGTTGGTAAACATTCTCCTCCCGGATCAAACAGAAAAATCCATCGCATTGAGATGGTCCGCAATACCTAACGATCTTTTATTCACATTTCACACATTCGCCAGGTAAACTCAACCACTAGCTACCTTGAGTTAATTTGTGGTTTTTAATCGGTGTACTCCGCAAATATTTATAAATAATGCCGTTCGGTAACCAAAATCTTTTGAAAAAGTCCTAAAATTCATCGGGTTTACGTTATTTTTTTTGTTTTTTAGACATCCATCGTTTCGAAAGTGAAAAACCGAAGCTTGCCAGCGTAAACACATGCAAACAGGCGTGTTCATGTTTACCCTCTCTCAGCCTGTTTACTCCGAATGTATCCAATATTGCAGCCCATTCGTGAGATAACCGTCTACTTCCGATTATCCGCAGTAATGAGCTCCTAGGCTGCGCGGATAAAAAAGTGGGCGGTTAATTTTGAAAAGTCAGCACACAACGTACAGGAAGCTTTAGGAAATAAACGTTTGTAGTTTCAACGAAAGTATCGAAGTATATAGTAAATAAATAAGGTCTAAAGAGACAAATATTTAAAGGATATCTATGAAGCGCAATAGCTTTACATCGGGAAACGTTTCATAATACATAAACCTTTTCTAAAGAATTGCTACGATCAATCAGTGAGCCTTACTCAGATGCTTCAGGACGCAAGACGGTATTTTTTTTTAAGTAGGACATTTAAATAAAGGATGAGTTTAATAAATAAGTTAAGAGAAAGCACGTTCAGAGATGATGTAGCCGATATAATGCGTCCACCTTGTCAAGTACATAGGCCGTTCTGATAGTGCGAGAAAGATCAGGGAAATAGATGCTGGAACGAATCGTTCAAGAACTCATTTTTTTCGCGAACGATACGCGAAAGTAATCGAAAAGGGAAATAGAGTCATGGTGCATGCACCCCCTGCCACACGCCGAAAGGCGGCTTGCAGGGTGCTTACTTTCACTCGTACATAGATATAGACATGTAACTGTAAGATCATGTTTCATGATGTACCCCATTTGGATTTTGAGAAATAAATGACTCTGTCTTCTGTATCTGTAAATCATTCCGCCTTGAAGTCGGTATAAACCTCAAGCCAAGGAAATAAGGTTTACTAGGGTAGATGAGGAGTGAGGTTGTTTGTTCCAGCTTAACTCACTGAGCCAGAACCAATACTTCCTAACCGATGTAAGTTGGTTGCACGATTTTGTTAATTACCCAATGCACTTCGAGGGACATCTTGGACCACATAACGACCGTTTCAATTTAGTAATATAACGCTACGTAAAGGCTTAAATTTGCTACATGTTTAAGTGAAAGAAGGAATAGAAAGTTTGAACACGGCCTTTAATGAATTAGGTTTAAAAACACTCCGTAAGCCTTATGTCGGCAGGCAGAACTCGCTTTTAGAGACAAAGGGAAGTTAAGGATTACCGATTTCTGGAAAAATCCCTATGCACATTTCAGAGACATCATAGGCTCCACAGTAGGTAAAAAATTATGTTAATAAGTTAGGAAATAAATGATGGAATGATGACACAATAGGGAAAAAAATTGTGGTGCCCTTGATAATGGAGGCATTGTCTCTGAAATGCGCATAGGGATTTTTCCAGAAATCCATATTCCGTAGCTTCCTGATTGTCTCTAAACGTGAGATCCACCTGCCGACATACGGCTTTCGGAGTGTTTCAGAACCTCTAAAACTTTTTTAGGTGTTTATTGGGAGGTGGGAATAACAGTATTAAATATTCAAATCAATCATAAAATTAAACTCAAGACAATCTTTCTTCTGAGAGTTGTAGGACGGAGAAAGCAAAGACATTGTTCAAAGTACTGCGTGTTTTGTAGCACATGATTTGCGAATTTTTCAGTAAAGGGATAAAGATTAGCCTTTAAATGCCGGATTTGTAACTCATTATACGGTAAGCTTTGCTTACATTAGCATTTTAATAATGTGCCATGTAATCTAACATTGAAATTCTCTAAATTTCCTAATAATTCAATTGTTACGAGTATATAAACTTATAGAGAAAATTTTCATCGCTTTTCTCTTTAGTTTATTGTTGTCGCGTATCGTTCGCGGAAAGAATGAGTCCCTAAAACGACTTGTCCTCTCATCTATTTATCTTATTTTACGCTCACTGTCGGTCGGCCGAAGTAGCAAAGGGGGTCGCATAATACCGATTACGTCCTCCGCAAATGTACTTTCTCTGAATTTATCAAACAATCGCAGCTTAATCTCCTTTCTTTCGAGACCTACGATTTGCGTAACGCTTGCTTTTCTATCGTAGCACTTTTTAAGAAATCGTATCGCCATACGCTGCATTTCGTCGAGTTTGTGAGTATACGTTTCATCCGCCGGATCCCTTATACCTGCCGCGTATTCCAGATGGGGCTTGACTAAGGAGAAATAATAATGTACTTTAATGGAACGCCACAACTTTACTCCTCAGTAAGTTAATTTTATGTAATCCATTTAACGATATGAACGAGAATGAGAGGGAAAATAAAAGTTTTTTTTTAAGAAGTAATGCAGATGCTGCATTGGAAAGGCCGCGCTCGACTGAGAGCAGTAACACCACGGTAACCCTAATATTTACGCAAATAATGCGTTTTCCTTTAATTCTGTACGGTGATACAGAGTTGACTGCGCTGCTTTCGTTACTCGGCTGTTTCTCACACACGTAACCTGAAGGTCGCCCTCCGTCAGCGAATCCTTGGTTAGTGGAACGGGAAAGCACAAAGGAGGCATTTGCTATGAAGGGAATAATTCCAGGGGGGATTAATCAGAAAACGCGAGTCCTTTCACGAGTGAATTAACATTGTCGTCGGGAAACTTGTGTGATTCCCGTGCTTAAGCACGCGTGTCCCCATCGGATAAGTGAGTGTCACGCCCCCATGTCCCCTTTAACAGGTGTTCCGGAAAAGCATTCTTCCAACAGGCGACTTTATTCAACGCCGGTTGCCATGGTGATCGGGTCGGTTCCATTCTGTTTTACGGCGAGCGTCGGTTTGTTTGCTTCGTTAAGGGGCTCCGAGCAACGATCCCTCTCTCGATATACTGCTCGTATGTAACGCAGGGAACCCTTACAACGGAGGCCGTTGTAGCGAGCTGAAGAAAGGTAGATAAAGCCAAGGCAGTAAAGCCTTCTTTTGTGTTTCGCAAATCCGATTCGAAAGGATACGGGAATTTCTTTTCTTAATTAACGCCGTCGACCGCGATGGATCGTAAAGCCTTCCGGACCACTGCGAAAAAAGCCGACCGAGAGTCCGAAATTGGCTTTTTTGAGTGCGGGGCTTGAAACTTCGCGCTGCCACTCACGGAGTATTGGTTCGCACCGCCATTTATACCCGTCCACATACGTATGCACTTTTGTGTTCGTGCATATGAGTGGTTACACATGACTGTGAGATCGAAAATTTAAGAGGCGTAGCTAGGATATATCTATGGGGGTCCGAGACAGTTGAGAAAACGAAACTATGCCTACCTTACAGAGGCAGGTGTATCATATTCGCTGCATTTAATAAGTGATATTTAAAAAATCCTCTTAGAAAAATTAACTAGATAAAAAACGAGGATATTTATACGGTTATGTGACAAAATAAATGATATTTCATAGATTGGGGAGCTATATTGTGATATCTTTCTCAAAGAATTAACCATATTGTGCGGGGAGGGTAACCCTGAACCCCTCCTCATCCGCTGACCCACTGGGTTATGTGTATGTAATATAAAAATAAAATATGAATAAATATGACTATAAACAGAAGGGTTATACATAGAATAAAGCTTTAGCAAGGGAATGCGATAAAGTATTACATGTTATGAGAATTTTTCATTGCTATGAAGTATTCTTATCTGTGCTTATGTGATTTTTTCACAATACTTGATACTCATTACAATTGATAAATTCTTACTTGCCTAGCAAAACTTGTTGAAATTCCATTACCGATTAGAAATAAATGCTAATCACTTATGAACGAGGAGTTCAAAAGACCATTGGTAGCTAGAGAAATATATTTAGGTGGACAGTTTTAGATGGTAAACTTCATCAATGGCATAAGGCAAGGTACAGATTAGGACAGGGCCCTTATTTCACATTTTATCTGATTGTAAGCTATTTAACGACGTAGTATCAAAATTATAATTGCTACTTATCTCAATAAAATCGACTTTCGATAATAAAGGTGTGTACCAAGAAAATCTAATGGACACATAATAGGTTTCTTAGAGGAAATGGGCTCCTGGGAAGTGTACATTTACCCTTTTTACCGATTTTTCTCGGAAATATTGAAAATCGATGTGTCAAAGATCCATGCTCTACCGTATCCCAAAGCCTTTTAATTCTCTTTTGTCTTTCAATCCTTCTCTCGAACTTATTTCCCCAGTCAATTCATTAATTTCTTCTGTTAATTATCTTCCGCGTATTTATTCATTTAATATAATAGTTACTTTGTTGATTATTGTCATTTATTTTTAAAAATTTTATTGTTTTTCTTAATTTTGTTCCTGTTATTTATTCACTGTTTTCTTTGTTAATTTATTTTATGATTCTATATAATTGGCCATTTCTGACTGTTTTTGAATCTGAATAATTAAATAAATGCATTCAATAATGGTATAAACTATCCAGGTCAGTGTATTTCTCGATTTTTCTGGATTTTCTTGATGAATACTGCCTTTCAAAATATACTAAGTGACGTAAACAGGCCCTGCCAACTTGTCGTTTACTGCAATCGAGTTCGATACTAATTTTTCGACGTCGACTGACTTGGAGNACGATGAAAATTTACATTCGAGTTTTTTATAAATTACGTAAATTTAAGCATCAAAATGCGTAACCGTGACTAGCGCTTTCCAACTGAACTACTCCAAGGAATGTCTATCTACAGCATAATAACTTTTCCATTTTTAGTAGTCTAATTACAGAGAAAAATGTAATTGAGGGTAGAACACAAGGGAAAACTATCCAGGTCAGTGTATTTCTCGATTTTTCTGGATTTTCTTGATGAATACTGCCTTTCAAAATATACTAAGTGACGTAAACAGGCCCTGCCAACTTGTCGTTTACTGCAATCGAGTTCGATACTAATTTTTCGACGTCGACTGACTTGGAGAAAGAAGTTTTAGCACTTACAGAAACCAAAATGATTAATATTCGTGTTTCCGAGCTTTCTTCTGTATTCGTAAAACAAACGAAACCCTAACGACCGGACAATGTAGTGATACGTAGATGAATATTTATGTTATATAATGGAAATAACACAAATTAATCGGAAATTAAGAATTTTCTCGATGAAAAATCTCGATTAATCTAATATCCCCCAATTCGACCCCTTGTGTATAATGTGGAATATAGTTAAATTAAGGTAATTACTACTCAGAGTGATTTCTACATCAAACGCGGACACCTTTTGCGGTAGAAGTAAAGAATAAAGAATATTTTAAGTAGTAAAGCAAACCAAAGTTGCTTTGACAAACTTGCTTCACTGACGACTGAAAACTGAATGAGACCACGGTTCTTACGTGACCATAACATGTCTTCCTTTGATAATCTCCAAAAATAAATTAAAAACGGATCTTCACAATACGAGCATAGTAGTTTTTTTACTTTATAATAACTTTTTTGCTCATTACTACGCTCACTAAAATTCTCCAAAAGTGCTGTCATTCGTAAAGGCTTTGGTCGCGTGCTGTGGACGCGGCACGACTAAATTAACACCTTTCCGGCTTTCTCGTTGCTCCCACCGGCATTGCCTTTGAAGAAGACCGGTTTTTTTTTTAACTTCCCTTTCACAGATTTCCTGAATGCGGGCACCTCGCCTTTACGTTTTTCACGAAGGCAAACTCTAGATTATTAACTGAATCTTTCAAGTTCCCCACTCGGATGTTATACATAGAAAAATGACACAATCTTTTGCGACGGCGCGGAAATTTTTTCTTCACACACGCCTATACGCATATCATTCACGCAAATCTATTCCGAAGTAAGCTAACTTTATACCTCTCTCATTAACATTACCCTTCCGTACTTTCCTGCCCTTGGACACTCCTTTGTCTTTAAATACATCCACCTCTATTTTTAACCTATTTATCCTAATCATTCACGTTGCTATTTCCGCCTCAACTTCTCCCTTTTTGAACCACTCACTCTAAAACATCGATATGATAATAATGTTATTATTATGAAGCGAAATAAAATCTACGGAAGCGGCCGAGATATTTTAGAAATCCATAATAAAGGAAATCTATATACCACATAGAAATATATATCTTTCTTTAATTATAATAAATATAACAATTAATACAATTCTCTATGGAAAAGTATATATCTTTCTTTTATTTTATATAATTTTCTTTCCTATAATTATAAAGCGACTTTCTTAAGGCGAGATTGAGACTGTAGTCTCTTTTTCCATTCGTCTTACAGAATTAAAAAGAGATACCTCCATTCGTAATACAAAATTTAAAAAAATCTTCACGGAAGGAAAGGTGAAAAAACCTTTCCTTGGGGTATGGGGTTGGACTTGAGGGGTTAAAAACTGTTAGATTTTTATTCTTTTGATGTCAAAAAGTTATACATAGAAGTAACAACGAATAGCAAACTAGGATCAACTAGGATACAGCGTTAGATTACAGAAGGTGAAAAGAACACTACAACATGCCGGAGGAACTGAAGCATAGTGAACTCACTGAATCACTGAACTCAAAACAATTGAACAGTATGATTAGGCCCTGTGGATTGCCGCGCATTTAAATCAAGCTCTCGCGATAAAAACCTAAGTTTGTCCATCGGAAATTACACCACAGCAAGAAATCTGCTGCAAGAAGGGAAGTTTGAAAAACCCAGCGAATTCTACTCACAATTAACTAAAATTTAAGGAGAAAGCAGTTTCGGGCAGATCAAAAAGGTAAACAAAGACAATGCAGATGATATAGGTATGGCAAATAGAAATAGAAAAAAAAGTAATTTCTTGTTTTTGCCTCCCTTTGTTGTTGATTGTTATTTTTCTCTCTGTCACTTTTGTTGTTTTGTTTATGATTATATATTAACATGATTTTTGTTACGATTCAATGTAAGAGGTCTTATTGACTGTTTTTGAATCTAATGAAATAAATAAATAAATAAGTTTAAGATATTAAACAGAAGAAGAAGAAATGTCTATGTCAACCTGTTTCTATACCGTGACCAAGAGCTCCTTAAAGTCTAAATTCATACATTATCCTTGCATCACTGAATCGATATCTCGCAACGCATTTTGCATACACTCCAACTGCATTTAACATCCTTATTTCCGCGGAAACTGTTCCATCCCTTAAGGAAGCAAAAAGGTGGAATTGAATATGTATCGTAACTCACTATTTCTAAATTTTATTATTTTAACTATAGGCTGAGGAGAATTCAAAAACGAGGGGAGAGGACTATTTAATACATTTTCCACATACGTATGCACTTTTGTGTTCGTGCATATGAGTGGTTACACATGACTGTGAGATCGAAAATTTAAGAGGCGTAGCTAGGATATATCTATGGGGGTCCGAGACAGTTGAGAAAACGAAACTATGCCTACCTTACAGAGGCAGGTGTATCATATTCGCTGCATTTAATAAGTGATATTTAAAAATTCCTCTTAGAAAAATTAACTAGATAAAAAACGAGGATATTTATACGGTTATGTGACAAAATAAATGATATTTCATAGATTGGGGAGCTATATTGTGATATCTTTCTCAAAGAATTAACCATATTGTGCGGGGAGGGTAACCCTGAACCCCTCCTCATCCGCTGACCCACTGGGTTATGTGTATGTAATATAAAAATAAAATATGAATAAATATGACTATGAACAGAAGGGTTATACATAGAATAAAGCTTTAGCAAGGGAATGCGATAACGTATTACATGTTATGAGAAGTTTTCATTGCTATGAAGTATTCTTATCTGTGCTTATGTGATTTTTTCACAATACTTGATACTCATTACAATTGATAAATTCTTACTTGCCTAGCAAAACTTGNGCTTTGAAAGAAGGGAGGTCAAATAACTCCTTCTTACAATCATATCGTTTGGAACCTCTTATCATCGGAAGACTATGTACGAAACCATCCGTATCCAGGTTACGAGTGCCTTTATTGAAAATTCTCGATACAATCGTATGACAGAAAAGAATCACCAAGACAACGTGGGGGCGTACCAGAAGTAAAGTTTACTACATTCCCAGGGCAGGCAAACTTCTGGAAAGATGGAATCAGATTTATATTTATATACGTTCACTGTGAGTCACCAATGACACACGTAACCAAACACGAAAGTCACAAAAACTCCAAAAGCCATAAAAAGACATTCACTCATTGTCTTTTGATGGATTTGGAGTTTTTGTGACTTTTGATCACTTTTTGCCATCAGCGGTGCATCTCAATTCACCAATGACGTGTCCAACTGTAATCATTTAAAAAATGACAATTCACCTCCCCTAGCCTCGAATTTTGTAAACCCATTTTGGCTCTAAGAGTGTTTTAACCACAAGAAAACCCCTGGTTATGCCACTGGCTATGTTAAAACAGTTTACTTCAATTTCCACTTGGCGAGGTGAACCATATGGAGTAATCTGCCAGCAAAATAATTTAGTGCATGCAGATTTGAATTATTTGTATCCACGTGGGATACGTATACGTTATTTCCCGCATTAACATGGATTATTCATAACGATGCTCAGTTCAAATACATTTTGAATATTCATTAAAGCGCCCCATTATATTAACATTCGATAATATAAGCATTGGATGACGCTCACCCGAACCAAAAATGTATCCAAAATTGCGTCACACATCCGTGAAGCCTGTTGGGTCACAAATTAAACGTACCGATGAATAAGTAATGGACAGGGATTCGGATCACTTCGCGTTATGAATAAAAGACAGTAAAAGTAACCAATTTCATGCCTTCGCCGACATTCGAGTTTTATTTCGGAACGGTGTTTTCCGAACAATACGAACCAACAAGATCCTTTATTCGACAATCCAGCTTACGTTCTTGCAGGTATTTTGCACCTCCAATTAGCTATTTCTACGCTGATTGCTAATTTTTATCATTCACTATTTTTACATGTATTACACCCCAAAAATCACATCTGAGTCAGATAAAAGCTCCAAATAGCCGTTGTAACAACGGCTATTTGGAGCTTTTATCTGACTCAGATGTCTTACAACAGCCGTGTTCCTTTTTCCTTATAGATCCAAAAACCACATGGTTGAATGTATGAAACATGTATTTGAAATTACGGACGCAAATTGGTCGATGAGATATTAACATTTATTAACAAGTGATATAAAAATTAAGTCGAAATGTACTGTCATTGTGGTCGAATTTATTTGAGTCTGATCGTATATGATTTTCGATAAGTCACACATATACTGTACCTCCTAATGTTTTGCGGAGAAAAATGTGATCTTCTCCAACTTTTGCAAGACTCATTTTGAAAAGCATTTCAAAGAAAACTTCCATTACTTTCCAAAAATTTGGTTCGGGTACGTAGGCGATATGTTTGCCATATTCGACACATCGAAGAAGGCCGACTTCCGAAGTGAATAACTAGTTTGGCACTATCAAATTCACTGGCGAAGAAGAAACAAATTAGCCCCCTTCCAGTCCGTGATAAACAGACAGCTAAAAATACCTTTATCAAAGAAAGAGTTCAAGCAAGAATTATCCCACGTCAGAAATGTCGCGCAAAAAAATGGATACGACAAATCCATTGTTAATTAACATTCTGATTCATAAACTGAAAGTAAAACAACACCCAACCCTAATGTCAACTCAAAAAAAAACACATAACTTTATAAAATTACCCTATGTACCAGGGACAAGCAAAAAAGTGAAACATGTCTTCCCAAAATTTGTCCTGATTCCTCGTCAGATCCTTGGATGATTGTAAGTACTGAATGGTCACCAAAGGGTGGTGATCGTCCCCTTCACCCCCCCCCCTCGATCTATCAACGATATCCATGGTTACAGTTTTGTTGAATTGAAAAATGTTGTAATCATATTTGGGCCTTTTAT
>KZ308612.1:275219-291405 GCA_000376725.2 Ladona fulva
TAAGTAATTTCTTGTTTTTGCCTCCCTTTGTTGTTGATTGTTATTTTTCTCTCTGTCACTTTTGTTGTTTTGTTTATGTTTATATATTAACATGATTTTTGTTACGATTCAATGTAAGAGGTCTTATTGACTGTTTTTGAATCTAATGAAATAAATAAATAAATAAGTTTAAGATATTAAACAGAAGAAGAAGAAATGTCTATGTCAACCTGTTTCTATACCGTGACCAAGAGCTCCTTAAAGTCTAAATTCATACATTATCCTTGCATCACTGAATCGATATCTCGCAACGCATTTTGCATACACTCCAACTGCATTTAACATCCTTATTTCCGCGGAAACTGTTCCATCCCTTAAGGAAGCAAAAAGGTGGAATTGAATATGTATCGTAACTCACTATTTCTAAATTTTATTATTTTAACTATAGGCTGAGGAGAATTCAAAAACGAGGGGAGAGGACTATTTAATACATTTTCCTTATAAACTCATCTCCAATGAACTTTTAAAAGGCCATTTCTTCTTGATATATGTAGTAGATTTTTGGCGATCGTGGAAGAGCTTCTCAAAATAATTTTAATTCAAGCTTCTTTTAAAATCCTAAGCAAATCACTAATACTTTTAAATCATCGAGGCGGGGGACGATTGCCATTTCACCCCCCCCTTCCCCCGGATCTGCCAATTACTTTGGCATAAAAACGTGGTCACTTAGGCAACAGCCACGATGAAAATTTACATTCAAGTTTTTTATAAATTACGTAAATTTAAGCATCAAAATGCGTAACCGTGACTAGCGCTTTCCAACTGAACTACTCCGAGGAATGTTTATCTACAGCATAATAACTTTTCCATTTTTAGTAATTTAATTACAGAGAAAAATGTAATTGAAGGTAGAACACAAGGGAAAAGCAGAGGGAAAGACAACGAAAAAAGTTGTTAGATGAAGGTGGGGTAAGTTACCAGGAATAATACAGGAAACGTCAGATACCTACACAGCAATTTGCCGCGTAGTCTGTGGTAATTTGTAACTTCGCTTTGAAAGAAGGGAGGTCAAATAACTCCTTCTTACAATCATATCGTTTGGAACCTCTTATCATCGGAAGACTATGTACGAAACCATCCGTATCTAGGTTACGAGTGCCTTTATTGAAAATTCTCGATACAATCTTTAACAGCTGAGGTAATTTCGCACGTAGGCCCCCACCGGGAATCGAACCCGGGGCCACTTTCACCGACATCGAGCACATCGCCCACTTAGCTATCCGGGAATTCTACTCAACATTCCTATGCCATTTCGGGCGGCTATATTTCCGCAAAAAAGAACTGTGTATCACCTCAGATTTTAGGAAATCGATCCCATATGTCCAACAATTTTGGAAATGAAAATTCAAAATCCATTAGCAATTTCCTTTATGAAGATTTACAGAGTGAAACTCCAACGATCAATGCCAGCTTCACGCAATTAATCTCCCACGATCGCATTTCCTATCCACAGTTCCCATTTCCAACCATATTTTTCGGGAGGAATCATATTTGCAGATGCCGAGGGGCTCATCATCTATGCCGAGAAATACGACCTCGAAAATATCTCTCGCCTGCTCCATGACAACCGCAAAACAAACTCTGATGATCGGGTCGTTCCTTTCATTCACAGGCATTTACCCAAATACACTGAATTTCCAATTTTCAGGAACAGGCTCCTATCATGAATTTGCCCTCAGCGTTTTATCTGGCGACTGATGCATGCGCCACAAACATCTGCTTTAACCACGATAAAAAGAAGCGCTGCTACGCCCCTACCTTTGTGCGGCGAGGAGCAGAACTACAATGAACATTCCCCTTGTTTACATTAACCTGCACAAGCAGTGCAAAACACCAACACAGTAACCGACCGACTGTTGGTATGGCAACAACAATCCCCGTAAGTAATCCAGTGCATTAGTCAGAGAGAAAATATCAGGTATTTACATTCCTGTAGCTTGTGCAGACAAAGTGAATACAATATTTTTTCTCCATGATTGCATAAAATCTTTTGGTAACATTTTGGTGCATTCTTTTCCCACTTTATTTCGCAAAAAGGGAAGATTACATTAAGAGGAATCCGAGTTTTATTCATCGCTTGTCAATGTGAATATTGTCTCAAGGATCAAGCTGTCCGCAAAGTAGTCTGAAGGCCGGTTTGAACCCTATCCTTACCACTAGAAGCTTAGGAGAGTAAATGAGGCTTAATAGACAAGATGAGGAGTTAGATTCGCTTGCTTTTCACAATGATTTTTGACTGCTGCAAGCGGAAAAATTATCGTAATCACAGTAATGCCACCATATGAATCACGCCTTCGTAGAATTCAAGATGAATGCCTTATTCTCCATAACTCAATCAACAATATCTTTAATAACTTCACCACCACGAATAAGACTGACATTGAGACAGATAAATGGAAAATATATCCTCTTCTATCCAGTACCTTAATACAATGAAAAGTACCCCATCCATTGAGGTTTAAGAATAGGAACAGGAGTCTAGATGTCTTTTATATAATGTTATCCTGAATGTCTTTTAATGCCTAATTTATGGTTCCATGTTCGTATTTTCTTTGGGTTATTAATTTATCGCTCTATACTAAGTTGCAGATTTTGTGGTCAGTACGGATTGGAATATTCGAAATTTATTTATTCGCTGAGAGAGGAATAATATATAGGATTTCATTCCTTCGAGAGCTGTCGTTACTGATTAGAAAAACTGGAGCTCGCTATAGGGCCTCGAGCAAATTTGATGGCACTAAAAAGTGAATAAAATCTTCGTTTTTATAAGTCGCTACTTACTTACATACATGGAGGCTAAATGTAAACTGATTCATTAAACCGATGCCACAATACGAATGCAAATTCAAAAGATTTGTTAGGAATGAGGAATATAGGTAGATAGACCCTTTATTGGCGAGGTTAGGCTCACTACCAACCTAGTCAGGCATGCTAACGTGTCTTTATTATGGAACTACAATAGTATGGTTACAATACAATAAAGTTCTTTATTTACTTTTATTACAACAATTTTAATGTATGCATTTTTCATTCCCCTCATATATGACCTTAGATAAACTGCAAATTCTAAACTTAAAGATAATTTACCTTAGCTCCTAGACTAATTCTATCTATGATATGGCCTTACATTAAAATCTGATAACCTCACAACCTATATATACCACATACCTTCCATCGTTGGCTAGCAAAAACCTTTTAAGAGGGGATGAGGCTTACTAGGCAAGATGAGGAGTGAGGTAGTTAGCACTTGCTTTCCTCACTGAGCAAGAATTTTATAAGCAACAAGTCCACGTATGTGAAGCACAATGACTGTACACATTACATTTTTCGCAACATTTCATAAGGAGAAACCATCGTTCAGCATCACTCTTACCTCGTAGCTTTCATATTTTCCTAGCCATGGAGAAGACTGAGTCAAAACTAAAGGTGCATTTTTCTTTAACCTTTGCTAAAGGAAAAATGGAAAATGTCCACCAAGATAGGGTAGTAGGAACTGAAAATGACTAGCATAGTATTTCTCGTTTATGACCCACGAAAATCGAACGAAAAGGACGATATTGGAAACTCTCCAAAATTCTCGGGAATTGCGATTTCTCGTTCTCGATTCCGCTTCGCAGAAATCAGGAAACCTATTTCAGAAGTAATAGCTTTCCATGGCATAACGTATAAGATATTTATTGCTACGAATGTTACCATGCTAGAGCAACAGTATACGCTTACATCGCCTCAAAACTTAACTCAAACCTGTGATGTCTTCCTTCAAAGGCAAAATTCTCTCGTAAATAACGCCAGACAAAGCCAATTCTCCACAAATTCGACCTCACAACAGCATCGTTTTTCCCGCTCATCCCGTTATTCAATTATTCGGATACGGCCCGGCCAATTACGAAAGAAAATGCCTCTAAGACTCAAGAACTAATACTGAAATTGGGGCCACGGAATGATCGAGCGCGGGACTCCTCCATAAACCTTCCCCGCAGTCCCTCCTCGCCTAATTCCCACTTAATTGTATTTCGCGGCACTCCCAACGTAAGGGATCTTTTAAGACGTGCTTTTCTTCTGGCGGTCTCGGAGGCAGACGTAATCCTTTGGAACTCGACGAAACGAGCTATTTGGCTCGTGTAACAGCCTTAATTTATACAGCATTCCCCTGCGAGAGCAATATTGCACCGGTGAAGGGGCCAAAACACTCCTTCGCCCGAGACGAATAAGATGGAGGTGTCATATTCCGCGTCCGTTAAGATGGCAATATTACTGAAGGAAGGCAATTTGCCGGAGTCACTTGAGATGGATAAAGTTCCAGGAGTAATGAGAAAAAATATTCTTACGAGTGGGAAAATGTCCAAATGAATACAAATTGTGGAGTATTTGCGCTGTAGACACTGGTGTCTGTTAGAATGAAGGAGACTATATAGACTTTCGAATAAAGAAACAAAATAAGCCGTCTCATAGCCATCAACAGTATCTTCAACTGAATTATTATAATCATGTATATAAAAAGCAAATATCTGCCCGTCCCCCTATTTATCTCAGAAACGGCTTGCCTTAGAGATCTGAAACAAACTGTAACGTGTTTCTACGATGCTAAGACCCCCAGGAAAACTATTCTCACCTCTGTAAATGCCCGGGTTCGAACCCAGGAGCCCATAATACGTTTCCAGAAGAGATGAACGTAAATTACGTTTTCATGACTTGCAGAGGTCGTTTCTTTTAAAAAATTAAATTGGAAAAAATGGTCCTACGAAATTGTGACAAGTGTCACAAGAAAGGGAAACAATCATAGAATATTATTTTAGTCGTGAATCATTCATCTAATTTCGAAATTGCGAGAAATTTGATAAAATACACGGAAAATACGTACAATTTTTCGGAAATAAACAACCCATCTCTTTGACGACTANTATGATGATGATGATGACGGTGATGATGTAGCAATTATTACCTGACAATAGGTAGTTTACTCTTTCATACACAATGTTTAACTGTAAATTAATGTAAAGTATCTGAATAAATTCAGACACGTTAAGCGTCATTATCCATAACATACTTTATCAGATTACTTAATCGTCTGATATAATTTTTTCACAATTCCGTCCCATTTTAGAAACTTAAAAAATTTAAGAGTGTATGAGGATGATCGCTTTAAAATTAGCTTCGTATAAATGGGATTGGTGACAGCTCAGCGAGCATTTGTATTCCATTGCGGCAGAAGAACTGCGTTCCAACGAACACCATCCCTTTTAGATGAGGGAGCGAATACAAAAAAATTATCATCAAAAGGATTCGAGATAAAATTACGTAAAACCCGCTTCCTTTGCCGCTGAATTGTGATGCGATACATTTTTAGCTTTATTATTTTCTAATTAATGAGCAGGTATAAAAGATTTTCTCATTTTTAATTCCCCTTTTTTACTTCTGGCAATTCCTACCGGATTCTTCTGGTATCCCATACCGCAGAAAGTATTTGATCGCCACATATGCCAAAGGTAATGAGAAATTGTGTACTATTGTGGGTGTAATTCCTTAGTTGGAAAGGTGATTGCTGTATCTCAGAGATACAGTATCGATTATCGAAACGAATCACGCCAATCATTGAAAATTAGTATTGATCGAAGAAAATTCGAATGGAAATTAAATTATAAAGACAAAGAAATTTGTCTTATCGATCCGTTAAGATCAACTCTCTGTGTAAGGCACTTTAAATTTTAATATCCTACGCCCATATCTTAATGGACGGAATATTTCTTTGCCTTTTGGAACAGAATAAAGAAAAGTGTATTTTTCTCTCAGGGACATGCATGAGAAAGATACTGAGGTATGAGCGATGCTGAATAATGGCATACATTTTGGTCTGTTTTTATTGAATTGTATGAAAAGTGGTACTTATTGGGTCATTGTGCGTCTCTTACGTAGACTTAAGCCTGATAGAATTTTGGTTCGGTAAGGAAAACAACGGCAAACTACCTCACTCCTCATTTTAACAAGTATTCCTCATCTCCTCTCCAAGGTCATGCGGTTACTGACGGAGGGGATGAGTTTTCAACGGGTTACCCGTCTGATAATGCACTAGCAGACATAATAAAACCGGACGGTAATATTCAAGAGTACAACACTATTTGACATTACAATTACTTATAAATATGCTTTATTTATGTTGTACATATAGAGACGATAAATTAAGGGGACTCCAGCCGGAGAATTATGGTAATACATCAATGTTGGTTTCAGTAACTTGTTATCTAAGTCAATTAACCTAGCATAGTTGTAGTATTTTTACAAGTACTTTAACAGCTGAGGTAATTTCGCACGTAGGCCCCCACCGGGAATCGAACCCGGGGCCACTTTCACCGAAATCGAGCACATCGCCCACTTAGTTATCCGGAAATCCTAATCAACCTTCCTATGCCATTTCGGGCGGCTATATTTCCGCAAAAAAGAACTGTGTATCACCTCAGATTTTAGGAAATCGATCCCATATGTCCAACAATTTTGGAAATGAAAATTCAAAATCCATTAGCAATTTCCTTTATGAAGATTTACAGAGTGAAACTCCAACGATCAATGCCAGCTTCACGCAATTAATCTCCCACGATCGAATTTCCTATCCACAGTTCCCATTTCCAACAATATTTTTCGGGAGGAATCATATTTGCAGATGCCGAGGGGCTCATCATCTATGCCAGCATCCCGAGAAATACGACCTCGAAAATATCTCTCGCCTGCTCCATGACAACCGCAAAACAAACTCTGATGATCGGGTCGTTCCTTTCATTCACAGGCATTTACCCAAATACACTGAATTTCCAATTTTCAGGAACAGGCTCCTATCATGAATTTGCCCTCAGCGTTTTATCTGGCGACTGATGCATGCGCCACAAACATCTGCTTTAACCACGATAAAAAGAAGCGCTGCTACGCCCCTACCTTTGTGCGGCGAGGAGCAGAACTACAATGAACATTCCCCTTGTTTACATTAATCTGCACAAGCAGTGCAAAACACCAACCGACCGACTGTTGGTATGGCAACAACAATCCCCGTAACTAACCCAGTGCATTAGTCAGAGAGAAAATATCAGGTATTTACATTCCTGTAGCTTGTGCAGACAAAGTGAATACAATATTTTTTCTCCATGATTGCATAAAATCTTTTGGTAACATTTTGGTGCATTCTTTTCCCACTTTATTTCGCAAAAAGGGAAGATTACATTAAGAGGAATCCGAGTTTTATTCATCGCTTGTCAATGTGAATATTGTCTCAAGGATCAAGCTGTCCGCAAAGTAGTCTGAAGGCCGGTTTGAACCCTATCCTTACCACTAGAAGCTTAGGAGAGTAAATGAGGCTTAATAGACAAGATGAGGAGTTAGATTCGCTTGCTTTTCACAATGATTTTTGACTGCTGCAAGCGGAAAAATTATCGTAATCACAGTAATGCCACCATATGAATCACGCCTTCGTAGAATTCAAGATGAATGCCTTATTCTCCATAACTCAATCAACAATATCTTTAATAACTTCACCACCACGAATAAGACTGACATTGAGACAGATAAATGGAAAATATATCCTCTTCTATCCAGTACCTTAATACAATGAAAAGTACCCCATCCATTGAGGTTTAAGAATAGGAACAGGAGTCTAGATGTCTTTTATATAATGTTATCCTGAATGTCTTTTAATGAGAGCCTAATTTATGGTTCCATGTTCGTATTTTCTTTGGGTTATTAATTTATCGCTCTATACTAAGTTGCAGATTTTGTGGTCAGTACGGATTGGAATATTCGAAATTTATTTATTCGCTGAGAGAGGAATAATATATAGGATTTCATTCCTTCGAGAGCTGTCGTTACTGATTAGAAAAACTGGAGCTCGCTATAGGGCCTCGAGCAAATTTGATGGCACTAAAAAGTGAATAAAATCTTCGTTTTTATAAGTCGCTACTTACTTACATACATGGAGGCTAAATGTAAACTGATTCATTAAACCGATGCCACAATACGAATGCAAATTCAAAAGATTTGTTAGGAATGAGGAATATAGGTAGATAGACCCTTTATTGGCGAGGTTAGGCTCACTACCAACCTAGTCAGGCATGCTAACGTGTCTTTATTATGGAACTACAATAGTATGGTTACAATACAATAAAGTTCTTTATTTACTTTTATTACAACAATTTTAATGTATGCATTTTTCATTCCCCTCATATATGACCTTAGATAAACTGCAAATTCTAAACTTAAAGATAATTTACCTTAGCTCCTAGACTAATTCTATCTATGATATGGCCTTACATTAAAATCTGATAACCTCACAACCTATATATACCACATACCTTCCATCGTTGGCTAGCAAAAACCTTTTAAGAGGGGATGAGGCTTACTAGGCAAGATGAGGAGTGAGGTAGTTAGCACTTGCTTTCCTCACTGAGCAAGAATTTTATAAGCAACAAGTCCACGTATGTGAAGCACAATGACTGTACACATTACATTTTTCGCAACATTTCATAAGGAGAAACCATCGTTCAGCATCACTCTTACCTCGTAGCTTTCATATTTTCCTAGCCATGGAGAAGACTGAGTCAAAACTAAAGGTGCATTTTTCTTTAACCTTTGCTAAAGGAAAAATGGAAAATGTCCACCAAGATAGGGTAGTAGGAACTGAAAATGACTAGCATAGTATTTCTCGTTTATGACCCACGAAAATCGAACGAAAAGGACGATATTGGAAACTCTCCAAAATTCTCGGGAATTGCGATTTCTCGTTCTCGATTCCGCTTTGCAGAAATCAGGAAACCTATTTCAGAAGTAATAGCTTTCCATGGCATAACGTATAAGATATTTATTACTACGAATGTTACCATGCTAGAGCAACAGTATACGCTTACATCGCCTCAAAACTTAACTCAAACCTGTGATGTCTTCCTTCAAAGGCAAAATTCTCTCGTAAATAACGCCAGACAAAGGTAATTCTCCACAAATTCGACCTCACAACAGCATCGTTTTTCCCGCTCATCCCGTTATTCAATTATTCGGATACGGCCCGGCCAATTACGAAAGAAAATGCCTCTAAGACTCAAGAACTAATACTGAAATTGGGGCCACGGAATGATCGAGCGCGGGACTCCTCCATAAACCTTCCCCGCAGTCCCTCCTCGCCTAATTCCCACTTAATTGTATTTCGCGGCACTCCCAACGTAAGGGATCTTTTAAGACGTGCTTTTCTTCTGGCGGTCTCGGAGGCAGACGTAATCCTTTGGAACTCGACGAAACGAGCTATTTGGCTCGTGTAACAGCCTTAATTTATACAGCATTCCCCTGCGAGAGCAATATTGCACCGGTGAAGGGGCCAAAACACTCCTTCGCCCGAGACGAATAAGATGGAGGTGTCATATTCCGCGTCCGTTAAGATGGCAATATTACTGAAGGAAGGCAATTTGCCGGAGTCACTTGAGATGGATAAAGTTCCAGGAGTAATGAGAAAAAATATTCTTACGAGTGGGAAAATGTCCAAATGAATACAAATTGTGGAGTATTTGCGCTGTAGACACTGGTGTCTGTTAGAATGAAGGAGACTATATAGACTTTCGAATAAAGAAACAAAATAAGCCGTCTCATAGCCATCAACAGTATCTTCAACTGAATTATTATAATCATGTATATAAAAAGCAAATATCTGCCCGTCCCCCTATTTATCTCAGAAACGGCTTGCCTTAGAGATCTGAAACAAACTGTAACGTGTTTCTACGATGCTAAGACCCCCAGGAAAACTATTCTCACCTCTGTAAATGCCCGGGTTCGAACCCAGGAGCCCATAATACGTTTCCAGAAGAGATGANTTTTGTGCTTAGGAGGACCAGATACATACGATAATAGATATTTTTTAAACTAAATTAAGTTCCGTCGTGCTTGACGGGGGCGTTTACTAGTTATATTATATTAATACTAGCAAAGGCTCCCTTTAATAATGATGGAACTCTCTTTAATTTCAAAATACATCTGTTATCGTATGTATTTGGTCCTCCTAAGTCAGAAAGAGTAAGGCCATGATAGTACAATATATTTACTACCGGTAGATGGTTTATTAGATATTTAGAAGTTCCCATTTTCGCTCGCTATTTCCTCAATCAGATACATTTAATTTATGTCATAAGAAATCATTAAATAACGGAACCGTAAACTTAATAGCGAATCATAATTACAAACTTCCCATAAATATAACTCTACGTCCATTTAAAGCTATTTTAAAACGGATATCCAAATCTAAAGCATAGGCAAATGTATGAATTTGTGCCTGTATAAGTAAGTGTGTGGCTGCTCTGAGGCGTGATGAATTCATCTGAGGCTAATCTTAATTATTGTTTCATCTTAGAAGTTAAAAAACACTCCGTAAGCCTTGTTTCGGTAGATGAAACTCGTGTTTAAAGGCAAACAGGAAGTTACGGTTTCCTGGGAATCACCGTATGCGCATTTCGGAAACAAAGCTTCCATTCTCAAGGGTGTCACAAAAATAAATATTTTTAATCGTTCATCATGAATACTTTTCATCGTTTTTTCTGTTTCGGTTTCAAGAATCGCAGCGTCAACTGTGGTCACGTGACGCTGCACTGCCTTCAGAATTCCTCAGTTTCTTCATATTTACTTTTTCTCTGCAATGGCAATGAGTAAGAAGGAGGAAAATAGATCATTCGCAGTTTAATTCTGAAACTTTTCATCACCCTCAAGAATGAAGGGGAATGAAGGGAAATGTTAAATTCTTATCGCTGAAGAGGTTCATAATTTTTCCCGCTGTTCCAACATCGACTTTGTACCCGCAGAAAATGACCTGAAATGTCATGTTATATAACGCACGCGTTAAGGTCGTTTTTTGGGAGAGAAAAAAATAAGAACGACGCTTACTGCGAGCACAATTTGAATCTAGAAGCAAGAATCCTCGAAAGGTAGGAAAAGTTGAGCGCTAGAGACTTTGTCTGCAAAATGAAACGGCAGATGTAATACCCCACATAATTCTGGAGTAATACAGGGCTTAGGAAAATCCTCACGAACCGAGAAATGAACCCCGCTAGCTCCCAAACAATGCATGCGAATGCAGCGAAGATTTCTCGATTCGACACCGAATTCTTCACGTCCACACTCCAGCCTTTTCTTTGGTAAGTGATGCCTATTCATGCTTTCCGAGATAATCCACCACTTCATTACTTTCCCTTACAAAGGAGGTGAAACATATGCAGGGAGCGTAGTTTCCGCTTAAATGTAAGCTTTCGCACGTACGGGAAGAGTAACGTGACTGAACAGTGAGGTTACTCCGGCGTAATGGCACAGCGCACACTTTGGCTAAAACGTGGGTTATTAGAGCTCTCCGGCAGAGTCCACTCTCAGAGGAGAAAATTGTGAAAGTCCGGAGATACAGAGTCACACAAGTTGCTCCAAAGCACTGCGTGTTTTTGCAGCTTGTTTCTCCGAGTGCGAAGACGGTTCTTTTATTTCTTAGCCCGTGATGAGTGGGTCGCTCGAGTTGGACGGTACATTTGAATTATTTCGCGCTCATTGTCAACTCGCCAAGCCCTAGAAACGTGATGAAAATAAGGGCGGAAAGCCGCGGCCAAACCGTAAACTGTTTACGTCGCAAGAGTTATGTGACTGGGAATTTAATACGTTGTTTCATTCCCGCAATATCCGATTAATTAGAGCTTGAAATGAGGAAGAAAAATTGTTCCGCGTGCCAAGTTTAGACTGCCGTGAAATGGAACATGCTCGAAGATTTTATCATTCTCAAACATGAGCGGAATATATATGTACTTTTAACAGGAAAATAACAGGGGATATTCCATACTTGAGGCATTAATATCTTCAGCGCATTGCTATAATTGTCAAAACGGAAAATAATTGTGAGAGGTACTTACGTTTTCTGTTTCCTTTCTACATCTACGTCAACATGAACACAATCCGGCTTTCGGCATGTGGCAGGGGGTGTAAACACCGAGCCTTAGCTTATTGTTGTTGCGTATCATTCAAGGAAATAATCAGTCCCTAAAATGACTTTTCCTCGCATCTATTTCTCTTATTTTACGCTCGGATCGGCTGAAGTAGCAGAAGGGGGTCGCATAATACCAAATACCTCATCCGCAAATGTACTTTCTCTGAATTAATCAAGCAATCAGACATCAAATTTCTTTTAGCTTAAAGAATATAACTTTCACGGCCCATAAAAAGGGACAAAGTGGTAATTTCATTACGTTTTTTAGAGAATGTTTTCATTGATTCGATTATTTATTGTTGGTAAGAATCGATGTCGTTTTGTATATTTTAATTCCATTCTAAACAGAGAAAATTGCTGAAATGTTAATGCCTTGCGATTGGTTCGTTCGAATTCTTCTTCTTGGAAATCCGATTAGACAAGTAAATTAGTCCTAAGATAATAATTTTCCTTGAAAATTAATATAGCGTATACATACATTTTAATGGCTTCCAAAGAGAACAACAACACGAGGAAAAAGAAAAACCACAGTCTTTTGTAGACGCTTTTCAGGTTCTACTTGAGACATTTTCATGAACAGACTGGTTCTTGGTACTTATCCCAATCACTTGTAAGTGCCACCCGCAGAAGGGTGGCTTGCAGGGCAGCAACATGTCAAGTAGACTTGTTGCTATGCGACTCCAATTAACATAAACGAAAAATACGCACACATAACCTTTAAGATAGCACCATGATCGTTAGGCAGCTGACATCATTAATCAAATTACTTTTTGTACTCAATTTAAAATGGAAACGTAGCAGTGGGTCCAAATAAAGATGGTTACTCTTTGAAACCGTTCGGCATATCTTTATTTCTTAATTGTGGACAGTATGCAAAGTTATTTCTTTTATACTTGCTAAATCAAACATTCGATTGTGATTGCTAGATTATTCCTGACTTCAAGAAAATGGGACATTTTCGTGAAAATTTGGGCAGAGGGACAGGTAAAGCAAATCGGGACAGTCCCGCTTAAGAAGTTTCAGATTTAGAGATGGTCCAACGTAGAGCAGCTCGTTTCGTCAGTGGTGATTTCAGTTTCGACAGTAACGTTACGGCCATGATAAAATCTCTCAGGAGCTACTTGCTCCAGGAGAGAAGATCTAATTACCCACGAAAGATTTTCGAGAAATTCATCGCTTCAGAATTTTTAGGCGAAGTTGAAGACATTGTAGTTCCGGTAAAGAACTAGCGCGATCTCCGAGAGGCATCGACAAAGCTTCTATAGGAATCAACCGCTAAAACAGATAGTTACTAGATCGGGCCGATCTAGTAACTATCTGTTTTAATGTCTAATTTAATAACTATCTGTTTATCTGTAAAGAACGACCAGAATCTGGTCGTTCTTTCAACATAGCATCAGAGAGGATAATAGGGTAGATTGAGTGATGTGTTAATACACTCCCTGCCATACACCACTGGCGGCTCGCGGGGTATAAATCAAAATCTAATCCAATAACCATACCTTCAAAACAAAAATCCTATATTTCTCAATAAATTGTCCTGCCACTATATCTTGATGAAGGAAATATTCATAATTCGTCTTTTGGTATTGGATAGAGGAAAATGTATCTTTTACATACTTCAGTCTCAGTCTTGCTCATGGCTGTTATGAAATGAAAGCTACTGAGGTATGATCTATGCTGAATAATGGCATTAACTAATGTTTATCCTAAGGCAACATTACGAAAAGTGTTACTCGTAGATTCACTGTGCTTCGCTAATGAGCTCTGCTTATAGTATTCTGGCTCAGTGAAGATAGAAATGACAAAATACCTCATTCCTCATCTTACCTAGTAAGCCTCATTTCCCCTCTCTTAGCCTTTCGTAGCTGATGGTAGAGGGGATGAGGTCTCAACCGGCCTTCGGGCTGAATACTTTACAGTTCTCGATAAACGTCCCTATCATAACGGAATTGCCTTCGAGTAGCGTAACTATGGCAACCAAGAAACAATTGCTCGATGTNTAATATCTTCAGCGCATTGCTATAATTGTCAAAACGGAAAATAATTGTGAGAGGTACTTACGTTTTCTGTTTCCTTTCTACATCTACGTCAACATACTCGCGGGGTATAAATCAAAATCTAATCCAATAACCATACCTTCAAAACAAAAATCCTATATTTCTCAATAAATTCTCCTGCCACCATGTCTTGATGAAAGAAATATTTATAATTCGTCTTTTGGTATTGGATAGAGGAAAATGTATCTTTTATATACTTTAGTCTCAGTCTTGTTCATGGCTGTTATGATATGAAAGCTACTGAGCTATACTGAATAATGGCATTAATTAAGGTTTCTCCTTATGGAACATTACGAAAAGTGGCACTCGTAGATTCATTGTGCTTCGCTAATGAGCTCTGCTTATAGCATTCTGGCTCAGTGAAGAAAGCAATGACAAACTACCTCATTCCTCATCTTACCTAGTAAGCCTCATTTCCCCTATCTTAGCCTTTCGAAGCTGATGGTAGAGGGGATGAGGTCTCAACCGGCCTTCGGGCTGAATACTTTACAGTTCTCGATAAACGTCCCTAGCATAATAGAATTGCCTTCGAGTAGCGTAACTATGGCAACCAAGAAACAATTGCTCGATGTAAGGAATGTTTTCGTGCCTTAGGATAGGAAGTAGTCACCTGTTTCCCACATTTCGTTTCTCTTTTATTTACATTTTTGATCAGATGACAATGAGTTGTTTTGGTGTTAAACGGAAGGAAAACAGTGGCGATGACAACCTAAAATGGAGGGACGGTTGGTTCATCGCCGGGTGTTTTCTCGCACATAATGCAGGTGGGGGTAGCGAACCGGATATCGCCATATTTTCGCATCGCACGCAGTTGTGGGCCGTTACTATGCGAAAATTTTCGCGGCATAATTCATGAGCAACAGCGATCCGTTGTGACATTCGCTTTTAATAATTGAGAAAGGCGTTGTGAATGACGTGGAGCCGATCGATCTCATATAAGCTCTTCATTATTTGATTAGTTTTCGGTTTGGAATCGAGGCTTCGGCTAAGGGTCAGGTGAAACAGGACGGGATTTAATATACGGCGGTCACGCTCCGGGCCGGAAATTACTGATGAAATATTTCCGTTAAAGGCGATGATGTATTAAGCGATTCCGGAATGCAGTCAAATCCCGATTAGCCGCGGTGTTGAGTGGCTCGGGGATTATCGCTCGCAGCCAATGCAAAGATAGCGGAAAGTAATATTTACTCTATGAGGTGGGGAGATTTTGATTTTTGGAAGTGAGAAATATATGGGTCCCACTACTAAACCTTGAGGAACACTTTTTGTCTTTAGGCACACGATAAGGAAAAATGCACCTTTCAACTAATTTTGTCTCGTTTTTCGTCATGTCTGTGATGATATGAGAATTACAGAGGTGTGAGTGATGCTGAACGGCATACATTTTAATAATTACTTACAAAATCTTGAGAAAACTCATTCAAGTGGTCACGGTACTGCACTTAGCATTCACGTAGAGCTTTAAAGGGTGAAAATTACCTGAAATTTTTCAATTTATACCATCCACCGCCAGCAAACTTAATGATTATAGAACACAAGAGCTTCGAACAAGCTTTAAATGTGGGTATGAATACGTAGACTAGTATCTTTAAGTTCACCCATTCATAGAAACAAGGCATAGTTTGAAGTTAATTCCATCCGTGTGTTTATATATTTAAGCACAAAATGTACCCTAATACGTCCAATACCCCGTGTGAATCGTCCGAAAAATCTCGAAGTTGAAACAACTTCTGCCTCTATCGCGTGTTTATGTTCTCAGTTATGGTCCATTACTGAGCGACCTCTAATGGTTGTTTCCGTTTGTCGTAACCACGGATTCCGCGACCGCTTGAGTAAACATTCCGGACAAATTAGAGCTAAAACAAAGGGTCGTTTCTGACTGCTTCCTTCTCCACATTAGCGACGGCTTTCGTATTTTCTTGAGACCCTCGTGTTGTTTTAATGATGTCACACGACATTTGAAAATCTCAAGACGAGTAAATAAGAGTGTGAAGATCTTAGAAGGAATTCTGGATATATGAGGAACTAGGATTCAAGAAAAACATATGCGTCAATGGCAATACAATGTTTAGCTTCAAATTCAAGTCACGGTCTAACAACTATTACAAGACACATA
>KZ308612.1:294001-310575 GCA_000376725.2 Ladona fulva
TAGCACAATAACCGTTCCGCCACCGATATCGGCATTTGCTTCGACAAAATACACAATAGTTTTAAAGATTCAAATTTTTAAATAATATAATAAGTAATCATGATTTGTTGGAAGGTAGAGACCTGGATAAACTGGTGATCCGTGTTATATTATATGAAAAAAGGATTTTTAACCCACAAAACAAAAACATTTTTAAAACAATTTGTTTAATGGTTTAAATTATGTATTGAAATTCTTGTTTCATAGAATATAAGTAATCTTAAGTCAAATGATTAAGTTTAAAAGTTCAAAAACAGTATTTCCAAATAGCACTGAAGGATAGAAAATAACTCCGTAAAATAATTTATTATGTATAGTTATGAAAACGGAGGAATATTATGAATAAAGTATCTGAAAAACTTGCTTACACCTAAAGAGAAAAGAGTGACCTATATGTGTGTGTCCTACACTGTTCACTATATAGTACATCTAGGTAGTAGTAGTATTGTTAAAAGTACTTCGACAGCTTAGGTCATTTCGCACGTAGGCCCCCACCGGGAATCGAATCCGGGACCGCTTTCACCGAAGTCGAACGCGTTGCCCACTTGGCTATGTGGGAGCCCCTAAATTTAGGTACATACTATGGTATGTACCAGCTAAAAGGGAGGGTTGGTCAAGGCGTATCGTTTGGTACGCAGTAGTAAATGCGTGCGCGTGCAGAGAGGGCTCTAAGAGGATAGTAAGGAACACGCGAAGCATTCTCGATATTGAAATCCCCTGTTTTGGTGATCCTGGAAAGGGTTGCTCCCCTGGGAGAGGCTATTTGTGCCCAACGGGGAGGAGACATGGCATGAGTCACCGCTAAAATAAAGAAGGGATTTCCGTGGGACAGGAATGGATGCTCTTCTCCGCAGATTTCCTCTTTAATGAATTACCCCGCCGAACGGTCTGTAATTAGACGCCCTGGAATTCGGCCCTCTACTGCGAACCTCATTTCGTGGAATAAAATTGTTCCTCCGCCTCACAAATTGCCACGGAAAACATTAGTTAGATTCCTTTAGAAGTCCCGCGCAGTAAATGTTTTAGCCTCCGCCAGAAAAAATAGGTCTTGAGAGGTCGCCATGCAGTCTCCCGAGACCTCACTTGGAACTCTGCCCTCGCTTTTTTATCATTCGTTTGTTTTGAGGGTTATGAAACCAAATGCTCGCGCGAAGATGTTTAAGAACGTGGTTTCTTAATAGTGCAATATACAGATACTGCTTTTTATACTTAGGAGAGTGAATGCAGTTTAAATGAGGAATTCTGTTGTTAATTCCACAGTGACTCAAATACATAACCGGTTTCGTTGCCGTGCGACATGGACAGTAAACAAAAACATTTAGGTTAAATGATATCGGCTGCCAAGAGTTGGGAATGAGGATTACTAGGCAAGATGAGGAGTGGGGTACTTTGTCCTTCCTTTCATCTTTGAGTCAGAATACTGTTATGACTCTACGAATAGCACTTTTCCTTATATTCTATAAGGAGTGAGGCTTACTTGGGAAGGCGAGGAGTGAGGTAGATTGTCGTACATTGGTGTACATTTTGTAAAAAAAATGTTGACGTGGAAAAATGACATTTTGTTTACGGTACTTGATGATGTCGCATGGCGACCCTACGAATGACACTTTTCCTTGGATTCTACAAGGAGTGAGGCTTAGTAGGCAAGGTGAGGAGTGAGGTATTTTATCCTTGCTTTCACATTTGAGTAAGAATTCAGTAAGCAGAAGAGGTCAATGCAAATGAAGCACGATGAATCTATGAATTCTTTTATATTCTATGAGTACTTTTCCTTGGATTCTACAAGGAATGAGGTTTACTAGGCAAGATGAGGCGTGAGGTAGTATGTCATCTTATGAACAAAATGCTGACATTGAAAAATGACATTTTGTTTACAGTACCTAACAATGTCGCATGGCGACGAAACCGGTCGGGTACTGTCTATGTGGAATTAACGACAGAATTTCTCATTTTAACAATATGTAAGAATTCCATTGTTACTCCAGAGACTGTATCTTTCATTAAGAGTGAATAATATAAACAATTGGCAGAGTCATAGATGGCTCTACCAGTCTACAATGGAAATAAGTTAGCGATGAAAAATTAATGGTTCACATGCTTGATTTTAGATTAAGAAATGAAGAAAGCTGTCGGGACTCGAGCCCGGGTCTCCCACTATCTAAAGGGTAGTTCTAAACCAATTAAGCTTCGTTAGTTTACAGCAACAGCCCGGAAAAAGGGAGACCTTGATTCGAGTCCCGGATACTACAGACTTTCTCTCCTTCATTTCTTCATTTATGATGGAAGTGTAGAACAATACTTTTTTTTGTTAACAGTAAATGTTACAATATTCTATTTTGTGACATAATAACTGTAGTTCGCTATATATTATTGAAATTGGTTATAGTTCTAGGCTATTAAGTTACTAATATCCTTTTCTTCCTTTGCCTAAGATTAAAGATGACGAAACCCGTAAATTTGAAGCAGTTTCAAACTGAATGCATGTTTCTTTCCAACTAAATCATGCAGCCTTTTGTTCAATATAGTTTTTTTTTATATATCATTCATAGTGTATAGCTTTATTATTCTAAAGCTTTAATGCTCGAGGTTCCAGAGTAATTAAAAAAGCTCATTATACTCGGAAATTAGCTCGAGACATTACCGCAGAAGAGAAAGTTCATATTGCACCGCACCGTCATTGTAATTATTTACCATAATCGTTAATATTTATAGCGAAAATATCATGTAATTCCAAAATATGGCCACCGTTCCGGAATGTTTATGCTCCATGGTTACCATTTGACGTCATAAACCGAGAACATCTGTTAAATAAATTATATAAAAGCTGACACCGGAGTTTGGCAGCTTTTCATTTCCAGCTGTAACTGATTTATCACTATGCATCCAAAATTATGGTTCGTTCTATTCCGGGAGACCATTTAAAATATGAAACATTGAAGTTACAAGATTTGCCTTTTAGAAAACGCAAATTTTTAGAAAAACATGGGCGAAACGAAAAGGGCATCGTGTTTTTGCTGTGACACTTGTTTCCATGGAAATTCTCAATGCTAGCAACGGTTTGATTACTTTCCAGTTTTATTGATAAAAGTTTATTGATTGTACTCTAGTAACGAGTTATATTAAATCATCTCCGTGTCATACAAATATCATAACAAGTAATCTTACAATATTTGATTTTTATACTAACTGTACCTCTTCAAATTTTTTGCTTTTCCTTTGGGCCGAATATAAGTATATTTATCTCAATTTTAATGTTTCCTTTGACGACGCTTCTGAAGAAGCAAATTAAGATTCTATCTTTTATTTTATCCTTTCTCACAATATCTTAGGTCTTTATCTTGTACGCACTGTAATTAGACTAAAGGAAACGAAATGAAAGACGTAAAAGGACCCCTGAAATAAGTTTTTTTTATTATTTAAAGATTTAACTTTTTTCACTCACATATCAGATTTATTTTAAGAAATTTCTGTAATATCTATGGCAACCTCTATATTTGTCTTGAATACATGAGCATACCCGGCCGGAATCTAATAAAAGAAAGCATTTTTATCAAAAAGTATGCATAACTTTCCAAAATATGAGTGACAAATTACATTGTTCAGTTCATGCGGTGAAAAATGAGCGGGATTCTCCCTCACGGAAAAATCCGACGCGCCCTCATCTTGATTGTGACTCATTTTGGAGATGGCGACGATGGTAATACAGATATGCCAAAAGGGCTTCCTCAAGTTACAAAACTCACTACGTGCATTCGTGAGATGCATCTGTAATAATGCACGGAAGACCTCGTGACACATGATCCGAACGTAACTATGTCAAATTTAGCGTAAGTAAACAAACCGAAATTTCGTCAAAAACCTTCAATTTCAGACACCGTTGTCATGGCGATTAGCGCGATTGTTGAAGAGTGGTTAATGCATATTTTATAGCAGTTTCCATAGGGTTACTAGAGTAACTACGCAACTAGTTGTCATGCCCACTAGAGTAGCTACGTAACTAGTTGTCATGGCAATTTACGTGATTGTTGAAGTGTAGTTAATGCATATTTTATGGCCGTTTCCATAGAGTTACTAGAGTAACTACGTCTGTTTGGAGTAAGCCGTTACAATTGTGTGAATTCGTGTCTCTGGATTCAGACTACAACGGTTTTACGTACGTACGATTTACGTTTTTATGTAGAATTTTACCTAACACAGCACGGCATATTCGGCTCATTACTATATTCTCAGCCCCAATGTGATAAGCATATTTTAATAGTCCTCCCATCTTACGAATATGATTATATTAAATCTTTCTACAATTACCTCTTCCTTTTCCTTGTATTCTCTTCGATTCTTAAGTATTTTTTAATTCAATTTTAATATGATTTCAAGGAACAACAAGTGTAAAAAACAGCGACATGACTGGGACTCGAACCCATGTCTCTTACTTTCCGGGCAATTATTCTAACCACTGAACTACCATACCACGCTATTTCTTCTTTGATTTTGCTTATTCTGAATCTACATATTGTGATGAATTTAGGATAGCATGCCATCGCCTCTTTCCAAGTAGCACTTTTTGAATTCCACTAAAAAAATTCTTGAAACGAATCCCAGAAAGTATATCCCAGGCAAATCCCCTGCTAAAAACCTGCACGACTTATACACCAAAATGTGTATAGATATCGTTTAAGATTCCTATAGTAACTGAATGTATAAACCAACCAATTGTAACATTTCATGTGCCACGTTGTATGCCCTTACTTTCCCTTTAAAACAAACAAAACTTAAGTTAAAACTATCCCAAAGTAATACCGAATCACTCGAAAATTTAGTGATTCTCCATCTATCCAGTGTCTTAACTTCTCGCCCCTCACCCAAACCCTTTATTTTCAGTTGTAAACCGCGCCTGTTAATTGTGTACCTACTGATAAACCTTCACTACTTTGCATTCACTTCGTGTTAAACAAGATATCTTTCCCGGATTTAACTCTCTTTTTTAAGGCGCGTACAGCCCGCAACACGGATAACCGGGAGTCAACCACGTTTGCTCTCTTTTGCTAAAAAACACCGCACAAAATAAAAAACGGTCGCAGTAGTAGCTGTCGGCGAGTTTCTTTTGTCATATCCCGCTTGTTGTACACGGCGACACCGCGAGATTTTATGAACGGATCCGAAAAATTAATTTCCGGGGAGGAGCGGCCGGGATGTATCCAGCCTCAGTTGTTAGGGGCTTTTGCGCATATTTAATGCCGGCCCTTTTATGCAATCCGCTTGTCGGAGGGAGGGCAGGAAAAAATCGTTGTTGCCCAGCTCTCGTATCGAGGCCCATTCGACCAGACGTGTTGAATGGGGCAGCTTATTTTCCCCCTGATATGCCCATCACAAACCGTCCGTTGTCTCGTTCGATAGATGCATCGGCTGCAGTTCCATCGCAGACGCCGCCTTTAATCGCGTATTTTGTCTTCCCCGCTGACCCTAAGACCCTCTTCATTCGCGACTGACCGTCCACCACTGCGAGCAATGGGAGGATATGGGGCGGCGTTTCTTTTATATGCCTAATTCGCCCTTTTTATCTCTTGGCCAGACTAGTCGCCGAATATGCTTTCATTCTGTATAAAGTGGCTCTCTAAAGTGTCGTAATAGGATAAACAAGGTGCCCCCAAACACAATAAGAGTTAATTAATTCGCTATGATAGTCTTATTACGGAGAAGGCTGGACTAGGATTCTTACAACAAACCGAGGACTAACTGCTAGATGGGTTCGCTGCGTAACTTAATTTGTACTCAAATACACGATTGCCCACACTTGTGACCAGGGGCGGATTTATAATTACTAGCCGGTGGCCTCATCTACATGAGGTGGATTTACAATCAGGCGCAATAGGCGCTGTCTGAGGGCCTCAACCAAATTAAGGCCCCAATAAGATTGTGTTCATAAATTCTCAGTAAAACTGTTCTGGTTTTTCGCTTCAAAAAAGCATTTTATATTTGTTGAGTACGTCTACATAATATTTTTATTGAATATAATGCATTGCTTACGTCATAACGTAAAAAAGTCTGCCCAACATTCATTTTTATTAATAGAAATACTATGTATTCCTTGTTTATTTATTCTAGCCGTTGTGAAGCGACAGAGATTTCTTTAGTTGTATGTTACTGTATTTATGAATAAATTTGAATTTTTACTCACTTTCTAGTGAGTAAAAATTCTCAATGAAGTTCTCAGTGGCCTCAATCTCATCAATGCGCTTAGGGCCTCTAATAGCTTAAATTCGCCCCTGATTGTGACCATGAAGTTCTATCTTTCTTTTTAATATTCTAGTTTTTCGTAAAACATGAATTGAAAACGAAAAAACATTGTTTATAGGGTTGTAATGCTGAGCCTAAGCGGACGTGTTCTCATTTGGCATCAGCGAGGAAATTAATGGAAAAAAAACTTCACTCCTCATCTAGTATGCCTCATTCCTTCTCCAAAACCCCCGGTAGCTGGTGGTGGAGGGATTGATTGATTCAACCAGCCTCCTCACTGATGAACTTACAGCGTGACATGTGTAATTTAATTAACTTTAAATGTAGAACCAATTTACTCTACAAACGATTGACTTGCCTGTATTTGAACCCGAAACGCAGACCTTGTAAAGTAAACTAATCAATTTTCAGACGAATGGATGTAATCCTATTTTTCTGGAAATGAAGAGCAGAAGTTGACATGGTGTAATATCAAAAGTATCGATGGCATTGCTCGAGAAGAACAAATATTACCTAAGGACATCACAAGTTACATTGTTTCCTTTAACTCAAAGAAAACTTTTCCATCTCGGACGATGAAGAAACTTTGCAAAACTACAGAACCATTCGTATGATTTAATGCTTTTGCGTGACCCAAAGGAAGCTGGATTCGGGTTCATAGTACGTTGAAAAGTATTGCAGTTATTTCTATAAAGAATCGTAAATCATGACTGATGTAAAGATGTTTGTATTCAAATTTGTTTCAAGTAAATACACAAAATATTTCTTCTCTGTTTAATTTCTCATATTACCATCCCACCTTTGTGGTAAACGCTAGAAAACTGAATTCTTAGTTATGAAAAATTTAAAAACTCTCTTCCAACAGGCACTTCAAAGGATTATAAAATGTCCAATACTTTTTCGATCAATCAGAGACAAATTCATATAAGGCGATAGTGCATACTAAGTATATATTACATATGTACTTAGCGTTAACTAAGTAGTTGCATACTATGCGGTACTTTTATTAGTAAGTGGTAGTCAAGGTAAATAAACACTCGAGTGGTTCTAAATACCAAAACAAGATCATCTCAACCCAAAGATACGCGCAGACCTTGAATGCATGTAAAAATGGCATCTGAAATGCCGCAGAAAGCATAGCTACTTTCCTATGATAGGGACATATCTAACGAATATCCCGACAACCTTCCAAGTAGGAAGAATTAAAAGTAAACAGTTCAGTTTCTTTTTATTAACTTAAGACGGCAAGTATTTGTATAAAATACCCACTTCATTACAGAGCCAATAAACATAAATACTTTTTTAATAATCTTGAGTCAGTTGTTGGAGAAACTTTCGTCATTGACAACAGATGCGGTAGACTTTTCCAGAGCTTAATCGAACTTCTCTCTTTATTTCCAATAAAGAACGTGGTCGATTTCACCAAAAAGATTAAAGGGAAACCTCTACGGGATCTTGGGAATTTTATTTCAGGAGTCAAATAAGGGAAAATCGGCTTTAGATGTTAGCATACCAGAGAAATACATCACAGGGCACTGTATTCGACCAAGTTTGAAAAACGATTTATGCATTAGTCCTTTATCTGGGGAAGGCCTTGATTCTTATCCCCAAGAAAATTCTGCTAAAGTATGTAAGTTGATAAGTTAAGTGTCCGGCCTTTCTCGCGCGTAAAATGGAATACATTCATTGAGTACATTTTTTATTAACGACAAGAAAGGTGTTTACACTATTAATGACCAAAATAAATGTACATTTTTCCACACATAGGTTTACCACCAATAGAACATTTGATAATATGTATTATAAGACGGTGGATATCATGATTTAAAATCATGCGCGAAGTGAAGCATAATATAGAATTGCGAAAAAAAGCAAAATTTTACAACGATAAAATATTNGAATTGCCTTCGAGTAGCGTAACTATGGCAACCAAGAAACAATTGCTCGATGTAAGGAATGTTTTCGTGCCTTAGGATAGGAAGTAGTCACCTGTTTCCCACATTTCGTTTCTCTTTTATTTACATTTTCGATCAGATGACAATGAGTTGTTTTGGTGTTAAACGGAAGGAAAACAGTGGCGATGACAACCTAAAATGGAGGGACGGTTGGTTCATCGCCGGGTGTTTTCTCGCACATAATGCAGGTGGGGGTAGCGAACCGGATATCGCCATATTTTCGCATCGCACGCAGTTGTGGGCCGTTACTATGCGAAAATTTTCGCGGCATAATTCATGAGCAACAGCGATCCGTTGTGACATTCGCTTTTAATAATTGAGAAAGGCGTTGTGAATGACGTGGAGCCGATCGATCTCATATAAGCTCTTCATTATTTGATTAGTTTTCGGTTTGGAATCGAGGCTTCGGCTAAGGGTCAGGTGAAACAGGACGGGATTTAATATACGGCGGTCACGCTCCGGGCCGGAAATTACTGATGAAATATTTCCGTTAAAGGCGATGATGTATTAAGCGATTCCGGAATGCAGTCAAATCCCGATTAGCCGCGGTGTTGAGTGGCTCGGGGATTATCGCTCGCAGCCAATGCAAAGATAGCGGAAAGTCATATTTACTCTATGAGGTGTGGAGATTTTGATTTTTTGAAGTGAGATATATATGGGTCCCACTACTAAACCTTGAGGAACACTTTTTGTCTTTAGGCACACGATAAGGAAAAATGCACCTTTCAACTAATTTTGTCTCGTTTTTCGTCATGTCTGTGATGATATGAGAATTACAGAGGTGTGAGTGATGCTGAACGGCACACATTTTAATAATTACTTACAAAATCTTGAGAAAACTCATTCAAGTGGTCACGGTACTGCACTTAGTATTTACGTAGAGCTTCAAATGGTGAAAATTAACTGAAAATTTTCAATTTATACCATCCACGGACAGCAAACTTAATGATTATAGAACACAAGAGCTTCGAACAAGCTTTAAATGTGGGTATGAATACGTAGACTAGTATCTTTAAGTTCACCCATTCATAGAAACAAGGCATAGTTTGAAGTTAATTCCTTCCGTGTGTTTATATATTTAAGCACAAAATGTACCCTAATACGTCCAATACCCCGTGTGAATCGTCCGAAAAATCTCGAAGTTGAAACAACTTCTGCCTCTATCGCGTGTTTATGTTCTCAGTTATGGTCCATTACTGAGCGACCTCTAATGGTTGTTTCCGTTTGTCGTAACCACGGATTCCGCGACCGCTTGAGTAAACATTCCGGACAAATTAGAGCTAAAACAAAGGGTCGTTTCTGACTGCTTCCTTCTCCACATTAGCGACGGCTTTCGTATTTTCTTGAGACCCTCGTGTTGTTTTAATGATGTCACACGACATTTGAAAATCTCAAGACGAGTAAATAAGAGTGTGAAGATCTTAGAAGGAATTCTGGATATATGAGGAACTAGGATTCAAGAAAAACATATGCGTCAATGGCAATACAATGTTTAGCTTCAAATTCAAGTCACGGTCTAACAACTATTACAAGACACATAACAACCTCAAACCTCATAATTAAATACCTCAAACCATTGTTAATAACCACACCCTATTTAACTTTAAGCTAGAGAAGTAGAAATTTATTGCGTCTTTAAATTTTTCACTTCGCGAGAATTATATTTTGGCGTCAGAATGTAACTATACTTGATTAATCTCTAAACCTTCTATTTGCCTATACCGAAAAAGACAATGCACATGGATCAAGTGCCACCATTTACCTGATTAGACACAAGCTGGGACCACCATATTGATAGAGTCATAGGTAGTCGATTGTTATTACTAATTAAATCAATTGCTATGGAATCAATTAATTATTGTCAGTCAACATTATTGACTAAGGCAAAATCCACGAGAAAAAGCTTGTTAATTAAATTGATTTATTGCAAATTAGGTAATTTAATTCAATTAAATATCTCTAAAGGCAGCTGATAATAATTGAAAACATAGGTGATGTTATCTCCGCTAAAGGAGATGATTCGTTCCGTTTAAAACCCTCGTTAGCTTAAAGTTTCCATCCCATAAGATATCCGTAAACTGCAGAAAAGACAGTATTTTCCTTGTAGTATTAAGCAAGAATGATCAGCAACCATATTGTTAAGTTCAGTTCTAGAAATTTCAAGACCATCCTTCATTTAATACTATAGCAGAGAAGGAAATTGCTGATAATATATTCTCGTTGGTCGAATTATTCGTTAAAAAGAACATGAGTTTGTGAAGTAATTCGCCGAGGAGTCAGTTACTAATTAAAAGAACCGTGTTTTCAATATAAACATGACAATGCTTTTCGTTTGTGATATTTTGGAATGTTTTAACGTAATTCGATTGCTTTTATTCCACATTCAAATTGATTTAAAATTGCATTTACTCAAATAAGCTTCCGCCGTTAACAGTATTGACTTACCATCGGCGAAACCTTTATTTTGATACCAGACCTACGATCTTAAGCGTAAATGTTAGGATAATTTCTATTACGATTGGTATAAAAAGCTCCCATAAACGAGTTTTAACTTTTCTGGGTTACCTAATTACCCAAAGTACCTAACAATTAAAAAAAACGAGCGATATTTTCGTAGCATTTCTGCAATTATGTGAGGATGAAATGTCTCAACAAGCTCGCGCAACAATGAGGAATTGAAAATAGCTTTCGCGAATAACAATTAGCTTCTTCTGGGAACTTATCGAACGCCCCAAGTATAAATAAACGAAGGATTTTTAACTACAAACAGTAACGATTCAAGTGGAACATTTCCATAGCAACGTCATAGTCAAATCTGCAATACACCACAAAAATACTACAATAATGCACTATTACAATTCATATAACTTTCCTCTATTTGGTATTGTTATTATTATTATGGTTATTATTATTGTTGTAGTTTTTGTTGCTACTTTGTTCTATATGCTGTTTCTTCTATAACCGAAACAGGAAACGCACATTATACCCGTTTTAATAACATGGACGAACCCGGAGACATACATCCATGCCCTATTCCGGAAAATACGCGATTAACCGGGACCTCAGTTTCAGAAAGCTAGCACAATAACCGTTCCGCCACCGATATCGGCATTTGCTTCGACAAAATACACAATAGTTTTAAAGATTCAAATTTTTAAATAATATAATAAGTAATCATGATTTGTTGGAAGGTAGAGACCTGGATAAACTGGTGATCCGTGTTATATTATATGAAAAAAGGATTTTTAACCCACAAAACAAAAACATTTTTAAAACAATTTGTTTAATGGTTTAAATTATGTATTGAAATTCTTGTTTCATAGAATATAAGTAATCTTAAGTCAAATGATTAAGTTTAAAAGTTCAAAAGGAGTATTTCCAAATAGCACTGAAGGAAAGAAAAGAACTCCGTATAATAATTTCTTATGTATATTTATAAAAACGGAGGAATGTTATGAATAAGTATCTGAAAACCTTGCTTATACCTAAAGAGAAAAGAGTGACCAATATGTGTGTATGTCCTACACTGTTTACTAGGTGTGATGTACACTATATAGTACATCTAGGTAGTAGTGGTATTGTTAAAAGTGTTTCGACAGCTTAGGTCATTTCGCACGTAGGCCCCCACCGGGAATCGAACCCGGGACCGCTTTCACCGAAGTCGAACGCGTTGCCCACTTGGCTATGCGGGAGCCCCTAAATTTAGGTACATACTATGGTATGTACTAGCTAAAAGGGAGGGTTGGTCAAGGCGTATCGTTTGGTACGCAGTAGTAAATGCGTGCGCGTGCAGAGAGGGCTCTAAGAGGATAGTAAGGAACACGCGAAGCATTCTCGATATTGAAATCCCCTGTTTTGGTGATCCTGGAAAGGGTTGCTCCCCTGGGAGAGGCTATTTGTGCCCAACGGGGAGGAGACATGGCATGAGTCACCGCTAAAATAAAGAAGGGATTTCCGTGGGACAGGAATGGATGCTCTTCTCCGCAGATTTCCTCTTTAATGAATTACCCCGCCGAACGGTCTGTAATTAGACGCCCTGGAATTCGGCCCTCTACTGCGAACCTCATTTCGTGGAATAAAATTGTTCCTCCGCCTCACAAATTGCCACGGAAAACATTAGTTAGATTCCTTTAGAAGTCCCGCGCAGTAAATGTTTTAGCCTCCGCCAGAAAAAAATAGGTCTTGAGAGGTCGCCATGCTGTCTCCCGAGACCTCACTTGGAACTCTGCCCTCGCTTTTTTATCATTCGTTTGTTTTGAGGGTTATGAAACCAAATGCTCGCGCGAAGATGTTTAAGAACGTGGTTTCTTAATAGTGCAATAATACAGATACTGCTTTTTATACTTAGGAGAGTGAATGCAGTTTAAATGAGGAATTCGGTTGTTAGTTCAACATAGACTCGAATACATGACTGGTTTCGTTGCTGTGCGGCATTATCAGGAACAGTAAACAAATGCATTTTGGTAAAATGATATTGGCTGCCAAGAGTTGGGAATGAGGATTACTAGGCAAGGTGAGGAGTGGGGTACTTTGTCCTTCCTTTCATCTTTGAGTCAGAATACTGTAATGACTCTACGAATAGCACTTTTCCTTATATTCTATAAGGAGTGAGGCTTACTTGGGAAGGCGAGGAGTGAGGTAGATTGTCGTACATTGGTGTACATTTTGTAAAAAAAATGTTGACGTTGAAAAATGACATTTTGTTTACGGTACTTGATGATGTCGCATGGCGACCCTACGAATGACACTTTTCCTTGGATTCTACAAGGAGTGAGGCTTAGTAGGCAAGGTGAGGAGTGAGGTATTTTATCCTTGCTTTCACATTTGAGTAAGAATTCAGTAAGCAGAAGAGGTCAATGCAAATGAAGCACGATGAATCTATGAATTCTTTTATATTCTATGAGTACTTTTCCTTGGATTCTACAAGGAATGAGGTTTACTAGGCAAGATGAGGCGTGAGGTAGTATGTCATCTTATGAACAAAATGCTGACATTGAAAAATGACATTTTGTTTACAGTACCTAACAATGTCGCATGGCGACGAAACCGGTCGGGTACTGTCTATGTGGAATTAACGACAGAATTTCTCATTTTAACAATATGTAAGAATTCCATTGTTACTCCAGAGACTGTATCTTTCATTAAGAGTGAATAATATAAACAATTGGCAGAGTCATAGATGGCTCTACCAGTCTACAATGGAAATAAGTTAGCGATGAAAAATTAATGGTTCACATGCTTGATTTTAGATTAAGAAATGAAGAAAGCTGTCGGGACTCGAGCCCGGGTCTCCCACTATCCGGGCGGTAGCTCTAAACCAATTAAGCTTCGTTAGTTTACAGCAACAGCCCGGAAAAAGGGAGACCTTGATTCGAGTCCCGGATACTACAGACTTTCTCTCCTTCATTTCTTCATTTATGATGGAAGTGTAGAACAATACTTTTTTTTGTTAACAGTAAATGTTACAATATTCTATTTTGTGACATAATAACTGTAGTTCGCTATATATTATTGAAATTGGTTATAGTTCTAGGCTATTAAGTTACTAATATCCTTTTCTTCCTTTGCCTAAGATTAAAGATGACGAAACCCGTAAATTTGAAGCAGTTTCAAACTGAATGCATGTTTCTTTCCAACTAAATCATGCAGCCTTTTGTTCAATATAGTTTTTTTTTATATATCATTCATAGTGTATAGCTTTATTATTCTAAAGCTTTAATGCTCGAGGTTCCAGAGTAATTAAAAAAGCTCATTATACTCGGAAATTAGCTCGAGACATTACCGCAGAAGAGAAAGTTCATATTGCACCGCACCGTCATTGTAATTATTTACCATAATCGTTAATATTTATAGCGAAAATATCATGTAATTCCAAAATATGGCCACCGTTCCGGAATGTTTATGCTCCATGGTTACCATTTGACGTCATAAACCGAGAACATCTGTTAAATAAATTATATAAAAGCTGACACCGGAGTTTGGCAGCTTTTCATTTCCAGCTGTAACTGATTTATCACTATGCATCCAAAATTATGGTTCGTTCTATTCCGGGAGACCATTTAAAATATGAAACATTGAAGTTACAAGATTTGCCTTTTAGAAAACGCAAATTTTTAGAAAAACATGGGCGAAACGAAAAGGGCATCGTGTTTTTGCTGTGACACTTGTTTCCATGGAAATTCTCAATGCTAGCAACGGTTTGATTACTTTCCAGTTTTATTGATAAAAGTTTATTGATTGTACTCTAGTAACGAGTTATATTAAATCATCTCCGTGTCATACAAATATCATAACAAGTAATCTTACAATATTTGATTTTTATACTAACTGTACCTCTTCAAATTTTTTGCTTTTCCTTTGGGCCGAATATAAGTATATTTATCTCAATTTTAATGTTTCCTTTGACGACGCTTCTGAAGAAGCAAATTAAGATTCTATCTTTTATTTTATCCTTTCTCACAATATCTTAGGTCTTTATCTTGTACGCACTGTAATTAGACTAAAGGAAACGAAATGAAAGACGTAAAAGGACCCCTGAAACGCGGTGTTTTGCATGCGTTGTAAATAACAACCTATGCAACTTGTGACTGGTCATACTTACAACCTCTGTATTTCCATCTTTCCTTAGACAGATGCTTCAGTCAATATCTGTGTAGGCAAAACATAGTTGTCAGTCTATTATTATTATATACGCGTATTACTATTGGTCAGCGGTTCAGTGGCAACGATAATACAATTCCATATAGGTCTACATCAATACATCAGTCACTATACCCTGTCCAGAACAACAATCACTACATTACAAATCACATCCGGCAATCCTTAGATTTCATCAAAAATAATAACCAACAATCATCACATTATCAGCATTGATTGTTTCTATATTAATATTTAAATAAGTTTTTTTCAGAAATTACATCATCAGCCTTTGTACAATAGGTAATATTTCTATTGAAAACAACTGATGATGTCCAAATTGATTTATGGCCTGTCTGTTGGAACCAAATGTTACTTGACTGTATCTGTTAAGTAGAGGTTTTGTGTGTGTTTGATAATTTGGGTTTGTACTGTGGGTAGAACCAATCCATCTTATGTTCCATTAGGTAGAAAAGGGTCAAAATCAGTCAAGCTACTTGTTGTTGTTTGATTGATTGTTTTCATTATTTTTAGTAAAGTAAAACATACCTTCTGTTGACTGAATTATAAAAGAAATTTGTAAAAACCTTGACTATGGGATTCCTTTATTGAGGAACTTGTGAGAGCTAAGTCTTAATAGATTATGTGTTGGGTATTATGTCATTGATTGTTTTGTTAAGTTACAAGTTTAAAAACACTCCTAAAGCAGTAAGTCGATAGGTGGAACTTGCATTTGGAGACAAACAGGAAGCTCCAGATTCTGGGAAGTCTCAAAAATAAAAAATTAATCCATTATTTAATTGTTTAATCTTGCAAGGAATTCTAAGTACTTAAGAGTTGATATGAAAGATTTATAAAAAGTTGTAGTTCAGTGTGTAAGGAGGTTAGAGGTTATTTCTAGATATATAGTTCTTGTCAAGAGTGGAAATTAAAATAAGTCCAGGAGGTACCTTGGTTCCCCTTTTATAAATAGGGATAACAAAAAATGCTTCAGAAAAGCAGGTCTTTTGCCTGGTTTTTGGTGTCCAGCCATCGAAGTCTTTTTCTGTGTGGAGTATTTTGTTCATGTTAATGGAGGCTAAAAATAAAATGTATACAAGAATTATTGAGGATGTTTTTGAGATTTTAATTACAAGAGGTTTGAGAGAATTGAAACATCTGTCTGCTCTTTTTCACTATTCTCACTCTGGTCATTAGATTTTGAGAAAAGGTCCAAAAAGCTGTTGTTTGCAAGCAAACTAACTGCTGGAAAATTCCAACCGGCAGGGGTTTTTCGTTTTCTGTGGCTGCACTTTAAAAAATTGTTCTAATTGCATATTTTGGTAACTACAATGCCATCTTTGGGAGAGAAGAATAACAGTGTGTGGGGATGGTAAAGGGGTATGTATGCCTTTTGTGGTGTGGCCCTCTTTAAGAATACTTGACTCTAAGTGAATGGCAGACATTTTGAAAATTTGCAAACTGTAAGGTCCTGAATGTTTTTCTGACACACCTGTATTTGCAAAACTACTAAACTTTTTAATGTCCTGGATTCAATAGACAGCTATATCATAGTGAGTAGAAAGTGAACGAGTATCTTTCTTATTCCCATGAGAAATAAGTCTTTTATTTCAATGCTAGTGAACACCCCCGTCAAGCATGACAGAACTTAACTTATTTTAAAAATATATCTGTCATTGTATACATCTGGTCTTCCTAAGCCAGAAAGTG
>KZ308612.1:311199-421695 GCA_000376725.2 Ladona fulva
GCAGGATATGGGGCGGCGTTTCTTTTATATGCCTAATTCGCCCTTTTTATCTCTTGGCCAGACTAGTCGCCGAATATGCTTTCATTCTGTATAAAGTGGCTCTCTAAAGTGTCGTAATAGGATAAACAAGGTGCCCCAAAACACAATAAGAGTTAATTAATTCGCTATGATAGTCTTATTACGGAGAAGGCTGGACTAGGATTCTTACAACAAACCGAGGACTAACTGCTAGATGGGTTCGCTGCGTAACTTAATTTGTACTCAAATACACGATTGCCCACACTTGTGACCAGGGGCGGATTTATAATTACTAGCCGGTGGCCTCATCTACATGAGGTGGATTTACAATCAGGCGCAATAGGCGCTGTCTGAGGGCCTCAACCAAATTAAGGCCCCAATAAGATTGTGTTCATAAATTCTCAGTAAAACTGTTCTGGTTTTTCGCTTCAAAAAAGCATTTTATATTTGTTGAATACGTCTACATAATATTTTTATTGAATATAATGCATTGCTTACGTCATAACGTAAAAAAGTCTGCCCAACATTCATTTTTATTAATAGAAATACTATGTATTCCTTGTTTATTTATTCTAGCCGTTGTGAAGCGACAGAGATTTCTTTAGTTGTATGTTACTGTATTTATGAATAAATTTGAATTTTTACTCACTTTCTAGTGAGTAAAAATTCTCAATGAAGTTCTCAGTGGCCTCAATCTCATCAATGCGCTTAGGGCCTCTAATAGCTTAAATTCGCCCCTGATTGTGACCATGAAGTTCTATCTTTTTTTAATATTCTAGTTTTCGTAAAAGATGAATTGAAAACGAAAAAACATTGTTTATAGGGTTGTAATGCTAAGCCTAAGCGGACGTGTTCTCATTTGGCATCAGCGAGGAAATTAATGGAAGAAAAACTTCACTCCTCATCTAGTATGCCTCATTCCTTCTCCAAAACCCCCGGTAGCTGGTGGTGGAGGGATTGATTGATTCAACCAGCCTTCTCACTGATGAACTTACAGCGTGACATGTGTAATTTAATTAACTTTAAATGTAGAACCAATTTACTCTACAAACGATTGACTTGCCTGTATTTGAACCCGAAACGCAGACCTTGTAAAGTAAACTAATCAATTTTCAGACGAATGGATGTAATCCTATTTTTCTGGAAATGAAGAGCAGAAGTTGACATGGTGTAATATCAAAAGTATCGATGGCATTGCTCGAGAAGAACAAATATTACCTAAGGACATCACAAGTTACATTGTTTCCTTTAACTCAAAGAAAACTTTTCCATCTCGGACGATGAAGAAACTTTGCAAAACTACAGAACCATTCGTATGATTTAATGCTTTTGCGTGACCCAAAGGAAGCTGGATTCGGGTTCATAGTACGTTAAAAAATATTGCAGTTATTTCTATAAAGAATCGTAAATCATGACTGATGTAAAGATGTTTGTATTCAAATTTGTTTCAAGTAAATACACAAAATATTTCTTCTCTGTTTAATTTCTCATATTACCATCCCACCTTTGTGGTAAACGCTAGAAAACTGAATTCTTAGTTATGAAAAGTTTAAAAGCTCTCTTCCAACAGGCACTTCAAAGGATTATAAAATGTCCAGTACTTTTTCGATCAATCAGAGACAAATTCATATAAGGCGATAGTGCATACTAAGTATATATTACATATGTACTTAGCGTTAACTAAGTAGTTGCATACTATGCGGTACTTTTATTAGTAAGTGGTAGTCAAGGTAAATAAACACTCGAGTGGTTCTAAATACCAAAACAAGATCATCTCAACCCAAAGATACGCGCAGACCTTGAATGCATGTAAAAATGGCATCTGAAATGCCGCAGAAAGTTTCATAGCTACTTTCCTATGATAGGGACATATCTAACGAATATCCCGACAACCTTCCAAGTAGGAAGAATTAAAAGTAAACAGTTCAGTTTCTTTTTATTAACTTAAGACGGCAAGTATTTGTATAAAATACCCACTTCATTACAGAGCCAATAAACATAAATACTTTTTTAATAATCTTGAGTCAGTTGTTGGAGAAACTTTCGTCATTGACAACAGATGCGGTAGACTTTTCCAGAGCTTAATCGAACTTCTCTCTTTATTTCCAATAAAGAACGTGGTCGATTTCACCAAAAAGATTAAAGGGAAACCTCTACGGGATCTTGGAAATTTTATTTCAGGAGTCAAATAAGGGAAAATCGGCTTTAGATGTTAGCATACCAGAGAAATACATCACAGGGCACTGTATTCGACCAAGTTTGAAAAACGATTTATGCATTAGTCCTTTATCTGGGGAAGGCCTTGATTCTTATCCCCAAGAAAATTCTGCTAAAGTATGTAAGTTGATAAGTTAAGTGTCCGGCCTTTCTCGCGCGTAAAATGGAATACATTCATTGAGTACATTTTTTATTAACGACAAGAAAGGTGTTTACACTATTAATGACCAAAATAAATGTACATTTTTCCACACATAGGTTTACCACCAATAGAACATTTGATAATATGTATTATAAGACGGTGGATATCATGATTTAAAATCATGCGCGAAGTGAAGCATAATATAGAATTGCGAAAAAAAGCAAAATTTTACAACGATAAAATATTATAGGCGAGGCCATTTTTTCCTAATATTCCAAATGTTTCGTTTCCTTTTCCTATTATTTTCAATAAGTTGTAACATACCTGTATGCGCCTGTCGCTTAGTGAGAAAGCGACCTGACTTAGAGACAAGTATTGTTGATACATGATACTTTTCTTGTATTATTGTTGTAATTCCGTTGTGTTATTATTAACTAATGTTCACTCTACGTTTCAATTAACTCCTGTGGTAACCTTAATACTCATTGGATTTTCATTTAAACATGGATTTTAAGATTACATGCTCCTTGTATACAATGTAGATTATAGAATTTTTTTACAATCTTTACCCACTTTTAAAATGGCAAAGGGTTATATATAAGAGGAGACTTTATAATCTCAATTTCGCTCTGATTATAAACGTATTCTATTCTATTTTCAAATGTTTTTCTAGCATTTTGTCATAAACAGTGCCAACAAAATATGTAACTTACGTGTACCGCAGGGTTCCGTGATCGGTCCCATTCTTTAGTGAAATTCTCGCCCTGATGATAAACGTATTCTATTCCATTTTCAAATGTTTTTTCTAGCATTTTGTCATAAACAGTACCAACAAAACATGTAACTCACGTGTACCGCAGAGTTCCGTGATCGGTCCCATTCTTCTGTGGAAATGATCAATCGACGCGGAGGTCGGTTGAAAGGGAAACCGGATAAAAGGACGTCCACCGTAAATATTTATCCATTTATTCATCGAAATCCATCCATCGAGGAAGGCATTCCAAGTGGCAGATGGATGTGCGCTAAGTCTGCATCCCCTCTTTCCTCAAAGGCCATTTCTTCTCTCAGAAGGCTTTCGTCTCGCGTACATTCTACTCGAGGGAGACACTCTCCAAAGTGATTTCCCCTCTCATCGCGTGGAATCCATATGGCGCTACATTCGCCTACGTTCTCTCACCTATCACACCCCTTTTCGCGCGGAAAGCTTCTAAAGTAAAAGAGCTCGTTCCTTTGCGAGTTTTACTTTTCTTGGAAAGGAGGAAGTATCGTCGTCATGGAAACGCTCCCTCTCTAGCCTCCATCAAAAGGAACGTGAGACTAAGACGGAGTATGTTTTATTCCGGGACACCTAGACGGGCGATTATGAACCCCGGCATCCCGAAGTAAATAAAATTTTTCAGTTTTATAAGGTGGAATCGGAAAGAATTTTCACACGTGAGGACTGCGAAAAAAAAAATTCAAGGAAAAGGTAACTGTACAATCCTTGAAAGTTTAAGTGAAGAATGAGACTGGTTGAAGTTTGTCGAGAATCAGAAAGATTAAAGCGTGCCCAGAGGAGCTTTGTAAGCATTACGAGGTGGGTAAAAAAAATCTCCTTCATTACAATTTATTATGCCTTCCGGGTATCGAATCGTTGTGCCTTCTTCGTCTAAAGTTAAGGTAAAGATTTAACCGTGTTTTGTTTAAAGCCGCATCACGAAAAAGAATAAAAGTCCACCGGAACTAGAGTTTTCACAAGAAAGCGAGGCCCTACTACCATATTCTCTTTGAAAACCCACAAAAGGAACAGAAATTCCTTTGAAGAAGGAGACAATTTTCAAAGTTTGGTATCCAAGTGAGTTTGTTGATGAACGTTCAGAGAAAAAGTTGCAAATGCTTCCAAGTCAACATCCAACAGCACCATAGTAACGATGAATAACACAAATCATGAAGAAATGACTCTTTTAAAGAATAATTACATCAACACAAAGAATTAACAGCACCGGATATTTCAAATTTAAAAATTCACCAAGGATATCTAAAAATCCTTTAAAAAAATGGTTGAGATATTTTAGGAAAAAAATCACGAAAGTTTCGTCGTGTATTCATAAAAAAATAAATAAAATACCTATGCCATAAAGTATCGCGATTGATGGAATGCGAATTCTTGGAATTTAAATTGGTAGGTGTATAGCGTTGATCGTCTCGGCCTGTACTTGGTGGTATTCCATTACAAAAAGAAAATTGGAACGGGTACCTTGATTTTTGCTATGCCACAAAATATTGTGGCATATTTTGTGGCATAGTAAAAATCAATATACCCGTTCCAATTTTCTTCTTGTAGATGTATAATTTTTACAATGCAATTATACCAAACTGAAGTAATTTTTTGCAATCATAAGTACGTCTTTATTTTTATGATCACACAAGTCTTCGCATAATATTGTAAGTCATCGTTGAGGCAGGGGGCCGAGAGTATTATTTCCCTGGGATAAAATCCGCTAGTTCAAAAAAATCGAATAAAAAAGCTCTTGAATAGTGAAAATATATAATTAACAAATGTGGAATGGAGAAGTAGACCTAGTAATTTTTGCACTAATTTGATTACACGCCATTGTTTACAGAGAATGGTCAAACGATCGTCAGATAACATGCAAATTATAGTGAGTTAATTAATGGGAGCTAACAATGGCTCGTGGGAGATAGGAATATGGTATGGGCGCATGCATTGTTGTAATAAACCGCCGTTACTAATTACATGGTCTCTGCTTTACTTTGGTAATTCATGTAAATACTTTCACGTGATGATTACTGAGCAAGTGTGAAAATGTTTCAATTCAACATCAGGATTTTAAGATTAATAGTATGGACGGAAAGGATATTGACAAATGTTTGTTTACAATCAATATCTTCTGCATCTACCTTACTCTTCTATCTACACAATGGCGGAACCTTTAACCAAGCCTTAGATGTCAATATATTTTTGAAAATATCTCTATTTGACACCTTAAACTAGCTAACAATTCGCTGTATTCAGAAAAAATTATCGCTAAAAGTAATTGAAACGTTAAAGCAGCTGGAATTCGCTTCTATAAATGTAGTATCAGTTCTAAATTGCGAAAATTAGATTTGTGGAATGAATATTATGTCTTTTATCAACTGAAAGAGATACTATTTTAATTTAAAATAAGTCGAAATTGTTACGATATGGTTGTCTAGGGAACGATCGATGTAATAGAGTATGGTAAATACATAGAGAACGAGATTTCGCTAAAATATAACAAACATCGCTAAAATAAGGTCCGTAGGTATAGCGACAAAATGGCTAAATTGGTAACTATGACCCAATCCTAAATGAAAAAGTTGAGGATAATGGTTCGCAGAAAGCTTTAATCCAATAGATGACTAGCTTCGATGCATGATCGTAGTCAACAGCTCAACATAGAATTCCCTTTTATGCTGGCCTAATGATAAAGTTAATGTGCTGAAACTTGGAAAAGTCTTTCTCAATAAATTGTGCCGTTTCTAGGTGTGGGTGTAACGTGTTGGAAGCGCGACATTTCTTAGAGAAAAGTATTGTTGATGAATAATACTTTTGTTGTATTATTGTTGTAATTTTGTTTATTACTCGTCAACGATTGTTCACATTACTTTTCAATTAGCTTCCGTGGAAACCTTAGTTTTTATTTAAACGTCGATATTAATATTATATGACTATACTATAGTACAGTTATCATAATAGTGCTGACTTAATTAGGCGAGTTTCGGTCTTAAAAGACCAATTAAACAATTAACCCCTCTCAAAAACGCAAAAACCATGCCCTAAGCAGGATTCGAACCCGAAACTCCTGCGTTGTTAGGCTAACAAGCTAATCCCTACACTACCGAGGTCGGCAAATAGTGACAATGTATGCTGTTAATAATAAATTATAACAATGCGTTCACCTTTTCCTTATTGTCATTGTTAGTTGCAGTAAATAAGCATACTTTGATTGTACGTTTCCTTATGTTGGCGATCATTTTTTAATATTAGCTGTAAGTGATCAAATATGTGGAGATATTTTTAGATTAATACCCCTCGAGTCGCCAGTGACGTATGTTAGAGGGTGTATTAGCACCGTGCCTAATCTATCCTATTAGATTCTCTGACGCTATACTGAAAAACGACCGGAAGTAACTATCTGTTTTAGCGATCAATTCCTTGTAACGATTTGTCTATAACTCTCGGAGTTTGCGCGCGCTTTATGTACTCCTTTATTTCACGTTTAAGGATGATTTTTCAGAGTTGACTGCAAACATTTCTTAATATTGTATCTTAATTGGCCCGGGGTTCCCAATATAGTAACCCTGACGATCGCTTTGTTTGTCGGAGGGCAATTCCTCCGACCTTCGCAGCTGACAGACTCCCTGATTTATATTTCTCGAGAAACGGAATCCACCCCTTTTTCTTCCCAATCTAGCCGCTGAGCAATTCTTCCTAGAATCTCATTTCGTGTTCCCATTTAAATCCGCAGGGTCCCCAAGCGTCTCCGAAAGGGTTCACTCAGCGATTTTTATGTCCCTGGACGCTCGATTAAGGGTAAGCCGCGCGAAAATTGCAACAATTGCGGTGCGCGGCGGAGATAAGCTGAGTGAAAGCGGTTTCAACACGCTTGCCAGGAATGCGACGTCAACAAACGAGCATCTGTTTGTTGCTACGGTGATAATGGCGCGAAATTGTTGTTTGGTATGCGGGAATAAATCATCCCCTTTAAAATTCGCAAAATATAATTAAGCGGGAGGAAAGGTATGAGGGTGTTTTTGCTGCGTTCTTTCGCGAGATTTCGAAATTGCGCGATTTGAATGGCCTTTGCTAGTGCTAAACATCTGCGTTGGTGTATTTACTATTACTATTTACTATTTACTATTACTATTTACTATTGACAATATCTAGCTGTATGTAGATATTAAATGAATCACTTTACATTCGTTAAGCGTCAGCGGTTTATTTTATTCGTATTTATTCTAAGAAAACTACCGAAAGTGAAAAATCTGACGTAACGGGGACTCGAACCCCGATCTCCCTCTTGCCCTTTCCAATCTACCTCTGGCATTTCCTCTCTTTTGGCTCTTCAAACAGTATCAAACTTTAAATGCACTAAGCTTCTTTCCATTCAGTCTGCTTGTAAATAGGTCTCTAAGGAAACCTTGAGTATGGATATAAAAATTATAATTACTAATGAACGAAGTCAAACGCATTTCGTTCTTTTAATGGAAGCTACGCAATACAGAACCCATAATCATTCGTTCATAAAAATAATTTCGTTGCATTCATAAAAGTTAACGATATTATTGTTACGTTGCTTTGCTTCAGTGCTTTAATTGTTAATTCTCTTTAGTTGTTATGATACTTTAATTGTTATGTTGCTTCAATTGTTACGTTTCGTAACATCGGCTCGTCGTCCTTGTTATTTGTATAAATCAAACAAACATACAGGCGCATATATTTTTAAGATATAGAACAATACTGAAATTTATTTTTACTTTCTACGAACAAAGCTTTTTCTGCTTGTAGCACTCTGGCTCAGTGAGGATAGCTAGGACAAACTACCTCACTCCTAATCTTCCCTAGGAAGCCTTATTTCACTCTCTTAGTTCTTCGTAGGTAATTGTAGAGGGGATGAGGTCCCGACCGGCGTCCAGGATGAATACATTAAAGACCCGCGTATAAGACGAAGCAATCTATTTGGGACTACATTCTTGATCTATCATCATATATATAAAAGTAAATGTCTGTCTGTCCGTCCGTCCCCCTATTTATCTCAGAAACGGCTTGACATAGAGATCTGAAACAAATTGCATCGTGTTTCTACGATGCTGAAACCCTCAGAAAAACGATTCTCATCTCTGTAAAGGCCCGGGTTTGAACCCAGGAGCCCATAATACGTTTCCATAAGAGATGAACGAAAAGTACGTTTTCATGACTTGCAGAGGTTGTTTCTTTTACAGAATTAAATTAGAAATAATGATCTTAAGAAATCAGAAGAAATGTCAAAAGAAAGGAAAATAGTCATAGACTCTTATTTTAGTCGTGAAACATTCATATAAATTCGAAATTGCGAGAACTTTGATAAAATACACTGAAAATTCGTAAAGTTCTTGGGAAATAAACAACCGAAATGTTGATTTCATGAATTATCCCATATAAGTGAACGGGGATAACCAGTTCTTATATTTTTCTATAAGAAATGTACGTAAAGTAGACTTTCGTGACTTAAAAACAGTAAAATAAATATTATAAATAATGATAAGAAATATACTGAGTTATTATGATCTAACGACGGAATTTTTCTGGCTTAGGAGGACCAGATATATACGATAATAGATACATTCTTAAACTAAATTAAGTTCCGTCATACTGGACGGGGGCGTTTACTACTATTTCAGTATTGACACCATGGTATTTATTACTATATTTTTAGTAGTAATAAATACCATAGAGAATCTGTATCCTTCAGTAAGACGCAAAAAACTGAAAAAAGTTCGTCTTCTACGTGGTTATAAACAGTACATTAAGTAAACAAATCAAATAAATTATCAGTATATATAAAAAAAAATTAAGTATGGATTGCCTGTAATTCTCTTTGATGTTCCATTCCAATTCCATTAATTTCTATTCGATTCAATGATGCATTTTATCTCAGACGATAAACGATGTATTGCTTGTAGACAAAACAGCAATGCGATTGCTCGGAATATTCCCTATTTACACGGCATGAAAACAAAACACCGGATTCTTAAGCGAAAGAGTGTCGTTCTATTTGCATCTTTTCTGGAACTAACATGGCAATAAATCCCCTTTATTGCTTTATTTACTCGCGTACACTTTTAATCTTTTTTGCCGAAATGTCGGCCAAAAATTAGGGTTCTCGGAACGCTTTGGCTACAGTTAGTCTGCGTAGTGAGGTCAAGGGACTAAAACAATGCTTCCTAAATACCCCTGGTCGAAGTGTAATGGCGAAGCATTACATCTGCGAAAAGGACGAAAAAAAAAACCAGGAAATCTCTTTCCGTTCCTCCGCTGATTTGGTTCGGCATCTTTTTTCTTCCTCAATCTTCTCCTCGGACCACCTGGCGTTCTTCTTCTTCGCAGACAGAATCGTTTGCAAACGGAAATTGCTCTGCGACTATCTGATTTGGATGTCCGCTCAATTCAGTAGTGTTCCCATTACATTTCGCTGTTCACGTCGAACGCATCTGCGACTTGCGTGCGGTACACAACAGTGAAAACCGATTTGAGTAAACAATAATGTATCTTAACTCAATGACTCTTATTTTTACGAGGTATTGTTACGGATACATTATAGGTGGGCACAGAGCCGACCCGGGATACGGACGAGCAGGGTGGTTGCCAGGGGCGACAATTGTTGATTGTAAAGTTGCATTCGCTTTCGATAAGGGCATTTTATCATAAATGTATATATTATGATGATTAATAATATGATTATATAATGTGAGCTAATGCTCATTAATAATTTTCAGATGATATAAAGGTTGGGGTGAGTTACCAGGTAACGAAAGAAAACGCTATGAATAAGGAATATTAGGGCACATGGACCTATCGAAAGGTAGAACACTTAAGTAAAGTCATTAATAATAATATTACCTTATTGAATATTATTCGTAATATTAATGCTAATGAATAAGAAAGTTTTTAAATAATGGCTTTTAAATTCCTTTACAGATACCTAAATAATAATCATACGAATTAATTAGTATAGAATACGTCTTTATTCAGAGATTTAGACTAAAAGTCTCCTCTTGCATAATAATGCGCATGATTATAAATCCGCCACTGCGGAAGACATTTATTGTCGTACGTCTCATTATTGCGAGCTTGAATTTATCATAGCTTCATTGTTAGAAAACCTGCAACAATACTTTACAACAATGGCGCTCTGTTCCGTTATGGTTGGAAACGATCCCAGGCGCGGTAAACCTTGATTTCAGAAGCATTTGAAACGCCGCTCGTTACTAAATTTAAACTTTTTCCACCCTCAATCATTTCAACCAGCGATTCCCAATGCCCTCTGACTTTTCCTTTGGATAATTTGTTCCTGACTCTGCGCGAATGCCTTTGATTCTCTATCTTTCTAGTTTTGCGATGCGTCTCAGGTATCCTCGGAATTTCATTTCTATCGATTCTATCGGTTGCGATCCTAGAAAATTGTTTCTCTTCGCCGACAGATATTAAATCTTCTTTTGTGTCGCGAAATTTCATTTATTTCCGGTGTCCTACCGCAGGGTGAATTTATTACTCAATTTTCTCTGGGCGTACATTTAGAGTATGCTATAGATAATGCCCCACTCTTCGAGAGTGAGTCGAGTTCGTGCGCTTTTTAAAATGATTCTGAGCAAATTTGATAGAAGGAACCTTAAGAAACAAGAGTTTAGAAAGCATAACGTATCTAGTTTCGCTTAGATTAGCTAGGTTTATTTTTAGATTTTTAATTTTAAAGTACTGAATTATCAGAATCACTTTCAATCAATGTCTTCAGTGTTTGGCATTTTTTTAAACTTTTTTGACAAATTCTCCGTACAAGCGGTAGATATTAGTTCGGCTAACTAAAGAAAAATTAACTTTCTCTTCTATAAGGTGAAGATCTAAATTTTTCAGATGAATTGCTAATGACAAAACTTAAATAAATACAAAATAAAAGTAGTTACATCAAGCTTTATAATACTTCTTCATATTTTTCCTATCACAAAGTTGCAACTACCTCATATAGAACAGGAACTTTGGAAACAAGGTATTTAATTCGACACTCATTTGGTGACATTGATTCTTTAATTGCCATTTTCGCATCATCCTCTGAATTCGCATCTGTAAACCCTTGGCGAAATCCAAGGCAATCTCAATCTCTACGTTACTCTGCGTTCCTTCCTCTCAGTCTGCAGGTAAATAAGTTTCTTACGAAACCTCGAGTATAGATTTGTAACTTTTAATTATTCATGGACGCTATCAAACGCATTTCTTTTTTTCTTTAATGGAAGCTATGCAATCCTTTCGGAATCTTTTGAATGATTACTCTCAAATTACTCGACATAAAACTCAATAGAACCTATTCTCGTGCGTAAAAATTTTCGATGCGATTGATAAAAATTACACGATGTTATTGCCTTAACTTTTACGTTGCTTCGTTACTGTATTGCGTTGCCTAGTTACGGCGCTCTAATTGTTTCTTAATATGTAATTGTTATGATGCTTTAATCGTTGCCTTGCTCAGTTACGGTGCCCTAATTAGTTCTTAATATTCGATTGTTATGATGCTTTAATTGTTGCGTTGTTTGGTTACGGTGCTCTAATCGGTTCTTAATCTTTCATTGCTGTGATGCTTTAATTGTTACTTTGATTTACCCGTTACGGTACCTGTTCGTCGAAGACAGAAATATGTTTCATTGTCTTTCTTAGAAATGTGTCTGTATGGTTGCATTGTTTACACAAATAACAAGAACAACGGTATACTATATTATTACTGCAAAGAAATACCGTTAACTACGTATACTAGGGTAAGGTTGATACTTAGGAAGTTATACGTGGATTTGAGAGAGAAGAAATTTTCCCGCCCGAATTCTCTCAAATGATTGCAGACTGCACTACATTCACAAACGCATGCTCTTGAAATTCGCAATCACTCACGGAAAAGCGGTCGTTCGAGAAATGAATACCGGAAAATATGTTGATTAGTTCCTTTTCACACCGCTACAGTGTCAGCAGCCGAGACTGAGTTGCTGAGTCGCGAATCCACCGAAAGTGTTGAATTCCACTGACCCTGCTTCGTCAGAGCAATACGTCAAGAGTTTCATCAACCGGTTTCACATCCTCATCAATTATGCACTTCCGTTCGCGAACTGCCTCGTTGATATATGAGTTAAATTATGCAGGTCAATGAGAGCATTTTTCACCCGCCCATCAAAAACAAATCGATTTTCAATAATCGCGAAACGCATCTGCTGAAATGAGCTCCGGCGATGTTCTTCGTTTTCTAAGTGAGCGATTATTTTAACGACACTCACGCGCATACCCCCAACTCCCGATTATCCGCAAGTGTCGATTACTTGAAAAGCGCGGATGAAGAAGAAGGCGGATGAGGTGAATGTCGGGTTCCCTGATAGCAAAGTGGGCTCATCTTGGGTGGAAGCGGTCCCGGGTTCGATTATCGGAGGAGACGTGCGCGTAATTACCTCCATCGTCGAAGCAGTTTTAACAATACTACTGATCGATTCTTTTATTGCTTTTAAAAATACTAAATTTACTAATTGCTGACTTCTTCACTTTCTTCACAACAATGCCATCCAGTTGGTTATTGTTACGTGATGCTACATCGGTTGCAACAATCAGTAGCCATTTAATATATCTCAAGTGCTGGATTGTTGATGATTAACCTCAAATAGTTTAGCTACTGCAAAATAACTCAGCACCTCTACATTTTAATGTAATTTATTTCCTGTTTTCGGGTTCGATTCCCGGTGGGGGCACAAATGTGCGTAATAACCTCTGCATTTTAATGAAATTTTTTTCCTGTTTTCGGGTTCGATTCCCGGTGGGGGCCCAAATGTGCGTAATAACCTTCGCTGTCGAAGTACATTCAACAATACTACTTTTACTCATTGTTGACTTCTTCTTTTACACTTAACAATTTCAACCAGCCGGTTATTGTATTGTGATGCTACATCAGCTGCAACAATCTTTACCCATTTAATACATCTCAATTTCAAGATTGTTGATGTTTGCCTCAAATAGTTTAGCTATAGCAAAACTATTGAGCGCCTCTGCATTGTAATATAAATCTTTTCCGGGTTCGATTCCCGGTGGGGCATGTGCGAAATGACCTTAGTTGTCGAAGCAATTTTCAACAATAATATTATTACCGATCTGATTGTCTAAAATCTCTATTGCTTCTTCATGTTATTCATAGATGTTGTCATGGATATTCATAAATGTTGACAGTAAATGGGGAATTCCGTGTATTATCGGTTATGTATATTCGGAAGAACGTGTAACAAAGACAGCGCCTTGCCGACACGGAGTAAATCTCCACGCGTCGCCTTAGGCACGCGTTCCTTTGGTACGCCACCCCCGTGCTATCCTCTCACGCACGGCGAAAAAAAATCCCCTTGCGTTCCTTTCAATGCCTTCCAACTTTACGTAGGATTCCCGTAGCCACATGTTACAAAAGGAGAATTCTTCGTACAAAAACTCTTCTATTCCTCTCCGTTACTTCGGCGTATAATCCGATTCGACGGTTAATCCGACTCCGCTCCGAGTTCCACTTGGCGCGGAATGAAATAAACTCGGTTAAAAGAGCGCCCCCTCACGCCCGGATGGATAAGGCGATCGCATAATGGAATCGGGGAAGTAACCATTTTTCTGGTGACTTAAAGGGGTAGTAAACAAACACGGGCACACAATGGACGGCGGAGCGACCACATTTATAACCGCCCGCATTCGGCTTCTTCCGGCCAGACTCGCCCAACCCCCTCTCCGGCAGCGACATTTCCCCTTCGTCTGCCTCCAAGCGCAGTGTCGCTCGAGAATCCGGCAGGCCAGGTCTACGATTCTCCGCCTTCCAGACGCTCTCTGGCGGTGGGCGTGCGTTACTCCATCCACGTCCTCAGGGCCCTTGAGGTGACATGATTGATCCCCACTTCGTGTGCTGTTGGAGGGATCGCTGAAGAGGTGTTGGGACCTTTTGGAGGCCGTTGTGTCTTGGGCAGCATCGCGTTCCTTCTCCGGGAGACTCTTCTGCGACAGCCTCTTCCGACGCCTCCGGTCTCTCACTATCCGCTCGTTAAGTGGTGAAAAGTGGGTTCCTACGGACGGTAGATTTGGACCCCATCGATCAAGCGGTTCCCCCCTAAACCAACGCCTGCCTCGTGGGGCCTTCGAAAGAACGAGGGGACTTCGCGAACGGCTCCGTAATAACCCCAACTTCACTCTTTCATTTCTTCGCGGCCCCTTTCACTTTCCTCCGGTTGCCAAACGTTTTGTTTGTAAACATTAAAAGCGTATCCAAGGAAATGCGGTGGTGAAATCAAACTTGGTGCAGAGTTTTGATTCGTCTGGGTGAAAACCGTTCTCAAATTGACTTCCGCGTGTGTTAATCGGACCGCCCAGGGATGCCACAACGCCCAATAGCGACGCATTTCTAGTTTTCCGTGAAACTGCGGCCAAAGAGGATTTTTGTTTAGGCGTGAACTGGTTGAGAAGTTTTCATTCCAAGTGTTTAAACTTCGCGTCAGGAGAAGCTGTCGCAAGTCACCGACCGCCCAGGGATGTCCCACCATCCGGAAGGATCGCCTCACGAGTTCTCCGCATCGTGGCAGATGCAGTTTTCCGTCTGAAGGAATTTGCGTGAAGAACTCGTTGGGAAGTGCTCAACCTGTCACCCTCTGGTGGCATGACGGGTTCATCCGTTTCCCTCCCGTCCGTGACGAGAGCGCACGGCACACCCACCGGTCGGGTCCACTCTCTCCGGCGACCTTTCCAGTGCCTGGAGTAGTTGAGCGGCGGTCGTAGAGATGTCGCAACGCACCATCGGCCCACATCTCCGTCAACGCAGGAGCTAACGGAACGTGGGGGAAGAGACGGATTCCTTCGACGCCGCCGTCTCGGGTTCGAGACCATGCCGTGGTCCGCCTACTCCGCGCCGGCCGCGTGCCTGCTGGTGCTCTGCTTCGTGTCTGGGTCCGCCAACGTCTTCGGAGGAGTGCCTGTCTTCGGCGAAGACAGTGAGTCACTTTCCAGTTTGCCCACTCTCCCCGCAAGGATGGACATAACGTCCGAAAGAGCGTCCCGTAGTTCAAATCCCGGCACACGTCAAACTTATGAATGATTTATTTTCCGGGCCTTCTCCCGAATTAGACGCGCCTAGGGTTCGAGCACTCCCGGTCGGTTTCAGATGCGTATCGGTCTTAGGGCGTGACGAATTTGTTTTCCTCTGATAAAAGGACACTGCTTTAAAGTCTACGGAATAGGGCGTTGTTATTCGAAGATACATCATGTAACATTAAGGAGGCCTTTTTTCCACAATGAATACATAAATTTCGGCTTCTTCGTTTTGTATTCCACGCGCTCCTTTCTTTCTATGATCCATGCGGAGGAGGATTCCTCAACTATCTCCAACTCTTGAATTTACTCACCCAAGTTTGTATAGACAGTAATTTTTTAATTCAGCCACTCAGAACAGAGAACACCGCGCGGGAAAGGGCCAACAATTACGTTCTTTATAATGAACAGCCCGAATTAGTGTTGTTTATTTGATCAATTGTCGGCGGGAGTTGTTTATGGGGTCTAATTGTTGTGGCTTCGTTCTCTATCCACTCCCTTTGTTGCGTTTCAGTCTGCCCAAATTTAATAATTAGTTCGACTTCATGCAATTTGGCTTTTCAGTATTCTTCATTCTCCGGCGCAAAAGCTAATTACAGTCTCATAGTCTTCGTGTATAAAAAAAATTTAGACCAAATACTTTCCACTCGTGCTTTTCATAGGTTTTTCGGGTACTATGTTATAGTGGGTTTATTCCTACAGCGGATATAGCTTTTCTGCCCACGAATTCCTTCCTATTTTCTTTTACATATTATTGCATTATTCTTATCAAAACAAAGCGATGGGAAGAGAAAAATGATTAGCCTTTTTCTTACCTCTTTCAGACGCAGCAAATCCTATTCAAGCATAGTTAAACGTTTGCCAAAGAGTTTCATCAGCTTCGACTCATAACTTATTATCGATTGAGACTGAATTCCTCCTCGCATGACACCTGTCACATAAATTCTCACGGGAGTAAATCAGCGTGAATTAAATGAGAGTGAAATGTCCCAACTATTTGCAATTCGCTCTTAATTGACTACTTCATAGGGTCATTCCCAACGGGTATGACGAGCCAAACACACGATAAGTGAAGGTGTGCTATATGAGATGGAGAGGTTCTTTGTGGTAATTCATAACATTACATCGTCCAGTGGGGTTTTAAGCACCCCATTATTCTTTTACGTTCATAAATCTTTCGCGGTAACATAGATGGACCTCATGTTTTCAGCACGACCCTTATTATGTTAGTAATAAATGAACAGATGTTTCCCCAATCTATTCCCTCGATACGCATTGACATCTAAGTGGTTTAGCGACAGATATATTTAAAAAAAACCATAAGCACCCCCCGGAAAAATTAGTATCAGGAAGATTGTGTTTATGCTATCGAAATAATTTGTTAATGTAAGATAATATTACGTTTATGAAAAACAAACTCCGCCCATCTGTCGAAACAAACTGCATTCTGTTTCTACGAGGTTGAAAGCGAAAACTGTTCCCATCTCTCAGAAGGCTCGGGTTCGAACCCAGGAGCCCAAAATACGTTTTCATCGGAAATGAATGCGAAGTTCGTTTTCTCGTCTTGCAAACTTTGTTTCTTTTGCAAAATTAAATTAGAAATAATGGTCTTACGAAATCGAGACGAGTCGAAAGAAAGAAAACTTTATATAGATTCTTATTTTAATCATGTTAAATTGACATAGACTCCAAATTGCGAAAATTTTGATAAAATATGCGGAAAACTTGTAAAATGTTGCTGAAATTAACAACTAATCCCCTTGACAACCAAGACGATTGTTGAATTCCAGCTCATGCATTATCCCATATAAATACATGGGGCAAGTATTCTCCTTGTAAGTGTAATAAAATGTAACTGTTTTTCGGTGGGGTTCTGAAACACCCCAATACTCCAGAGCGGCTATGAATTTTTTAAAGTCTTACGAAGGATCCCCGGTGCTAATTTTGTATGATACGCGCCTTGAAATACTAAATACCCCTTTAAATACTGAATATATAAATAATAATTATCAAAATGGATGTAATTGAGCTCTTTATAAAAATAATAATAAGTATTTTTGTTTATTTTACCATTTCGCGATATTTTACATACATTTTGAACATCTTTGGTGACTCAGGTTCAAATTAATGAAAATATTCTATAGCGCGTCGTTTTGAGTTAATCCGTAAGGTGGAAAATAAAGGTTAACAAGTCATCCTATGTATATAACCCTGTCTTTGATGACTTGCCGTACTAAGACCTCTTTGCTTCTTAACCCCACCCGGCCTAATCTTCGACGGTGGGATGAAAGTGAGATGGGGAATGATATGGTCCATGATAATTGCGCATCCCGGATCGATTCTGCTCTAAAGGGATTAAAGTTGCGGGTAATTTCTTTACGTGACAAAGAGGGGTGTAGAGGGGATTAGGATTAGCATGATGAAAGATCGACCACGGGATTTATCGAAGGTGAGAGCAAACGTAAACACCTGCGATTCAAAAACGTGAAAGACATAAGGAAAAGGATGCGAGGGGGCTTTGCGATGAAAGGGAAAGGATTCGGGGCGAGGGTCTTGATAAATAAATTAGGAATTGATTGGGGAAAATCCTTAGCATGGAAGGTTTTATGGGAGCTAAGAATGGCTCTCACGAAAAGGGTATCGGCTTTTTTAGAAGCGAACTGTGTTTTGATGATTTAAAGATACGTAGTGAAGTGTTAAGCGGTAATCTCTCTTTGACCGTTGAAAATTGCGTCGCTAAGAGAAAGTTGCCTTGGAGACGCAAAGACTAAACGATAAAGGTATATGTCCTTAGATACAAAGTATTGTTTACGGTACTGATTTTTGGCGTAATTACTTGTAGCATTCATATAAACTTAGATTTAATTATTAGCCTTGTCATTCCCTTTAGTTGCCGAATGATGATAATGGGGGTGTTTTACATCTACATCTACATAAATACCCTGCAAGCCGCCTTACGGCGTGTGGCAGGGGGTGAAAACACCGGGCGTTCGGACTATTTTTTTAGCCTATTATTATCATGTATAGTTCGCGGAAAGAATGAATTCTTAAAACGACTCGTCCTAGCATCTATTACTCTTATTTTTCGCTCATTGTCGGATCGTCCAAGGTAGCAGGGGGTTCGCATAATATCGACTACATCTTCCGCAAACGTACTTTCCCTAAATTTATCAAGCAATCGCAATCTAGCTTCTTGCCTCCTATCTTTTAAGGATTCCCAACCTGCATCTGACAGCATTTTGGTAACGCTTGCTTTTTCATCGTAGCACTTCCTAACAAAACGTATCGCTTTCCGTTGCACTTTCTCGAGTTCACGGGTGCATGTTTCGTCTGCCGGATCCCATATACTTGATGCGTATTCAAGATGAGGCCTAACCAACACAAAATAACATCGTTCTATAACTTTTTCGTCACATTTACCGACAATACGCCTAATGAAACCGAGTTTTCTAGTTGCTTTAGCACAAATGTTACGGATATGCGTGCTCCAGTTCATGTTATTCGTAAGAGTGATTCCAAGATATTTACCGAGTCCACTACTTTAATTACCGTTCCGCTAATACTGTACGATTTATTCTGAAATCTTTTATGGTGACATGAAGACGAATTTTGGTTTTGAATTCAATTTCACGGCCGGGTTCGCTTCTAGCTAACTCGCGATGTGCGTTCGCGATACCAAAAATGCCAAATAGAAGTAATGTATATACTATTAGATGAATACTATATGGCATATGTGCTACATTAGTTTTACATTAGTGGTGTATAACTCTGTAAAATATAAAGTTTTAAAGGCAAGAAGAAGCACGTATCTATGAAAAATTACTATACTTGATCCACATTATTAATGTATGCGTTTAACAATTATTTGAAAACTAAGTTTTAGGCTTTACATTTATCAAAACAGAAAAATAAGTCATTGCCTCCCATACAGCCAAGTGGGTAGTGCCATCGCCATTGGTGAAACCGGTCCCGGGTTCGATTTTTGCTGAGGACCCAAACGTGCGATATGACCTCAGACACTTTTAAGAGTTCTAATCCTAAAACAAGCCTTTCTGGGAATAATACCTCTAAACATTAGTGTATGTCTATAATTGAAGTCCGAAAGGAGACTGAGATTACACTCGCTACCAGTAAGGGAAACGTCGATATGTTTAGCATATTCGAGCAATTTTAAGATGTATTTCAAAGTGTCTTAATCTCATACCGCTTATGCTAAAATATGAGCATTTTTTCGCACGCTTACGCTCATAAACGTTGCTGGCGAAGGATTACTGTACCGTAAACGAGTGGAAAGAGGGACTGATGCTAAACGAAGCATGAAAGGAACGGATGACGCTAGATTTATAAAAAATAAGGCATAAAAAAGAGTTCCACGAGGCTGGCTTAAGAATTCTATAGTGAAGGCGGTACTAACTTCCGGGAAATTTAAGGTCGAATGGCGTATAAGGGCTGTCTTTTAACGCGCAATGCTTTTAACAAACAAATAACGCAGTTACATAACGAGCGGATTATGTTTATTCGACACTGTTTTCGTTGCTCATAGTTACGCTCTACTTACGATAAGCACTTGCAACTGTTTACTTTATCAGAATCATTGCGTGACTATCCAGGCTTTAACTTTTAATATCCGTCGAATCTTTCGCATTTTTAGCCCTGTTTATTCTTTGACATTGTATTCATGAATTGTTGATAACTAAAACGATAATCGAATTCAACTTACTTTCTACAATGTACTAACAAATAAGTAAATTATGTAGAAAGTGAATGTTAAATTCGATTGTTGTTTCATATAGCTACAATTCTTGATTATACGTTTGAAGATAAATAACGAAAATAACATATACAGTTGCGCAGTCATTGATACCGTAGTAACCTACAATAATAGACTTTAAACATCGACAATTAACTCTACCCTCAGACTTTAAATATAAGTAAATTGTATGGCATGTAATTTGAGCTCGCTGTAACGCCAAAACATCTGGTCGTATAGAAATTAAATGTTAAATTCGTTTGTAGTTTTATTTACCAGTAATTCTATATTCTATGTATATAACGATATATAACGGAAATAAGATTCAAATTTTGGCAGTCATTGTTACCATAGTAACCAACAGGAATGGTCTTTAAATGACGGAAATAAGAGTCATTGATAACATAGTAACGGACAGAAACAATGTTTTAATAATTGAAATTAGATTTAAATTTTAGTAGTCAGGGTTACCATAGCAACCAACGGAAATAAACTTTCAAGATCAACAATGAACTCTACCCTCAGAATTATACAATTAATAATTTAAACAGCATGTAATTTGTGCTCGTTTTTAACGGGATTGTATGAGGTAGAAAGGAGTTAGGTCTGGTAAAAATTCGATTAAATCCATCCCGTGATTATAGGATGATGATCATTGGAATAGGTGCCTTCGATAAGCAGCTAATTGTGTTTAAGTCTCTGTTTACACTACGAATTGATAATCGCCCCATCAAAAACACGCCAAAGGCAGCACTCCTTTAATTGCCCCCCGAGGACTCATTTGGAAACGCGACCACCACTTACATTCATTGTTCAGTTTCTGCGTCTGCCATTGTTTTTATTGATGTCTTTATAAGCGGATGCCAAGCCGGATGCCACTCGTCGCGCGTGCGGTGCGATTGGCACGGGAGAAACATACTCTGGCACAGCATTCGTCAAACGCGAATTCGCACGTGATTATGATTTTCGCATGACCGACAATATGCCGGGCGAGCGAAAGCTGATCGTAAAGGGTCGCCGAAATTAATTTTGCATTTAAATTTTCTCTCGCAATCCTTATGGACTGTCGCGTTGCTATAGAGGCAATCAATGGTTGCCATGGATTGATTTTCGATACGGGGAAATATATCGAAATTTTTCACGAAAAGGGATGTGTAATTATCTCGACTTCCAACATTTCTACAGGCTTAAAACATTAAAAGACGAAGCCGCAGGATAGACAAGTGGGTAGCGCATCCGCCCATGGTGAAGGCGGACCCGGGTTCGATTCCTATGCGGGGTTTCAGGTGCGAAATGTCTTCAGCTGTCGCAGAACATTCACAAAAACTAACTAGAAACACTGACATCATCATGGGAGTGTTTTAACATAAACTGTTTGGCCTTCTGGTTTCATATGCAGCCTTCCGATGAGAAAACGTTCCGCCCCTCTGGGTTAGAGCATCTCTGTGGAGGACACATATGTGGAGGATACGGGTTCGAGTCTCATCCTGTCGATTGTTTAACTTCCATTTATCCTTGGGTAGACGAAATCCATCAGTATTCAAATGAAAGAGTAGCGATGTTGAATCTCTGTTGCCCCTAGTGATTCAATTTCTAAGATTCATTTCATCCTTTCTTGATCCTGCGTATCTTATGAGTGATATATTAGTGATATATTGGGAGAACTTGAAGTACATTAACTGATGCTATAAAGAACGAATCAGGCTATGATAGGTAGTATCGCTGTATAAATTGGTGGAATGTTTACGTAAATTCAGTACATTAAGATGTCCCGAAGGTATTTGTCAATGTGTATGTAAGTCACCATAACTCTACTTCCATAGTCGATAATATTTCGCGTATCGTTCGCGAAAAAATGAATTCTTGAATCGATTCGTTCTATAATCATGATATTTCTCGCAGTATCAGAACGGCCTATGTAACATGGATGACGCATTATATCGGCTACATCACCGTAAACGTGCTTTCTCTAAACTTATTTAGTAAATTAATCTTTTGTTTAAATCTTCATGCTTCTAAAGATTCCCATCCTGCGTCATGAAGCATCTGAGTAACGCTCACTGATTTATCGTAGCAATTCTTCACGAAACGTATCGCCTTTCGCTGCACCTTTTCTCTTTCCCGTATATTCTCGGATTCTGGAAAAACGGAACGAGAATGCGAAACGAAAGACCCAGATAACACGGAAATAAGGCACGCTAAAACGTCTGGTTGTCCTATCCAGGATATAAATTTCCTATTAATGATGAACTGCTGAAAAAGGTCAATTTAAGAAGCGCAAGGTAGTTAAATACTTTCGTTTCTTTGTTTAACAAGTCGTGGTTCTACATTTTAAAAGCACCATGTACTATTTACGGAGGATTCATTACGGAGTTCGTTAAATTTTCCACGCGTAGAGCATTAGATAAAGCAGTAGGAGATAAAGCCATCGAGTCCAGAGTACCTCATTAACATACTCCAATTAAGCGTTGACTTCGTTCTGTTTTATAGGGCACTTAACACTCGCAAATAGTTTGGTTAATGATTTAATGACTGGAGGGCCAATTATACGCTAGAGACAACTATCCTTGTTATCGCAAATGCCTGGGAGTCAAGAATATAGCTTCACGTCATCATTCTCCTTTCTTTTCAAACTTTTCATCTTTTCGTCGAAGGAGTTTTCATTTTCATACGCAGAGCCGCTCCTGGCCTATTTGCCGCCCGGGTGCGAACATATTTTGCCGTCCCTTAAAATGAAATACCTTAACCATAGACTTTCTAATTCGCAGGTAAAAATTATTTTGTAATACTTGAAAAATCGGTGTTTCGTGACTTCTTTCCCCAGCTTACATTGGACGCCAAACATCAGTCAAAATCAATAATGAATATTCCGTATCCTGACGTAAAGCATAGTCATTATGAGTCAATAATTCACATTAATTTTGATTATCTTAGCTGCAACAGTCTCCTGAAGTGCCAGTAAGAGCTATTTGCAAATTAGGAAAGACTCCTATCAAATCTTTAGTAAATATATATTCGAAAGCATGAAGAGGATTTATATTTGGTACAAGAAATTTTTATTGATCAAATTCTGAGATTAAATCCGCCGTACAAAGATTCCTTTCTCGGCTTGAGTTAACCGAAATTCTTTCCTCTAAATGTTTCCCAATCTCTAATTTAACATCACAATCTTTCCTAGTTTATCCGTGTGTATCACCCGGAAAATGAGAAATGGTGTTGTTGTGATAATAATGGTTGGTTACCCTTCTGTTACCGCTCTTTGGATGCCACTGCCCGGGTGCGATGCACCCCTTGCACCCATAGGACGGCGCGGCTCTCTTCATATGAATAGTGATTAGACTTTTACATACATACATATATTGCATTTTACATTAACACTAATGTTTGACCTTCCAGTATCTTTGGACGATCCGCGGATTTATCATCTTAATTAGACGAGAATATTTTTTTTTAATAACATAGAATTCCTCTGAAAGCCTAACCGAAACCGGTCGACCAACTCGTTATCGAGTAAACTGTTCCTTTGATTCAGATTCCATCTATTCGAACGCTAAATAGTTCAGTAACGATGCAAATCCATCGGGATTACACCGCGACCTGAAGGCTATTCATGGAACTTCCGTCGAAAAAATCTCGGGGTTCATTATTCACATTCAGTACATCTGTAAGCCTCCAAAATCTAGCTAGCATGAATATATGACGGGATATTACACATATTCAGGTCGGATTCTTTCCAAGTAAACTCTTAGGATGACCTTTGCCGTTTTAACCCGGATAACGGTCTGCGCTGATGTCACGATTGCTATTTAAAATACCGTTATCCGAAACTATATATTTGACTAGATCAATTAGAGAAAAAATTGTTTAATTTGCAGCTGTGTTTTAAAGAGTCTTTAAATTGCCAAAAAAAGCTGTTAACAAGTCGGAAAGGGGTTATTTGACAAATTTTACGCTAAATTGTGTTGTGTTATTATAAGTTGTGTAATGTTATATTAATAGTCTATATGTTGATGTTTCATGACTTGAGATTGGAAATGATGAACTTGAAGTAGGATATTATTGAAAGACTAAGAGAAATATTAAGAGAAAGGGACTTTAAACAGAAAACTTACCAACGAATAGACAGAAATAGAAGCAAAGAAACTTTTGCGTATCACAAAAAAATGCTTTTTAAGAGATACCATGCGTGTATTCTGTTACATAGAAAGTTCGGATACTGGTAGAAAAATCAGGAATATGCTATATCTGTCTGTCCGTCCCCCTCTCTATCTCAGAAATGATGCAGAGATAAGAGGAAGCGGTTGTTGAATTCCAGCTCATGCATTATCCCATGTAAATACACGGGATTATAGGTCCATATAGAATTAATGGTAGGAGTTAATGATAGATTTTATGAAGAGGATCTAGTAGAACACATTGGTTGATACAGACGTGAAAACGAACTTTACTTGTATTTCTTACGGAAACGTTTTATGGGCTCCTGGGTTCGAACCAGAGCCTTCTGAGAGATGAAAATCGCGTTATCCGAAGCAACATCATGAATCGAATATAAATGTATACTCGTGTGGTTGACCGTTAGCTGGATAGGCCGTTAACCGAGGTTCCGCTGAATGTACAAAAAAATGTATCGATTATCTTGGAAGAAAAAATATGATTAAATACAAGTTGCGGTGCAAAGTACCGGCAGAAGAGCTTTTATCGGAAGCATGCGGTGCATTATTCGCTTCGTGAATATTCTGCAAAGGCTTTGAGAGAATTCGCGGCACTTGCTAACGAGTTATTGAAAATTAATGGCGGGATGGCCACGGATGGGGAATAAAATATAGAAATGATAAAGGAAGGCACGCAATGGAGATGAGAGGATAGTTTTTTTTTAGGGAAGAGGATTATTCTGGTACAGTTGATAGCATCTTTATTCCTTTCTGCCGCTCTATGAAACAGGATTTTTTTTTGTTTTCGTTTGGATCAATATTATTAATCCTCTGCTACATTGATTTCAAACGGGAACTGTATTTTCTCTTCAGTTCTCCAAATTATTTGTAGCGGAACGTGTGAGAAACTGAACGGAAATATCGGAAGATGGGAATAACAAGTGTGAAAAATAGCGACATGACTGGGACTCGAACCCAGGTCTAGAATACCTGCCCGGAAAGCGGGAGACCTGGATTCGAGTTCATTTATCCGCTATTTCTCACACTTGTTATTCGTTGGGATTTAGCCGCACGACTTCATCGTGCAAAAGTTAACACTTTTACCTTAATCATTGGAAGATAGTGTTACATTTTGGAAAATCGGACGATTGTCTATTAAGGGAAGGTCAGAAATGTAGATATTTTATTGGTATCAGTATTTTTTTGCATAAAAATGTAGTGAAGATAATAAAAGTTCGAATTCTTTGAATATACGTCTCGTTGCCAACAATTTAATTAGAGATTTCCGATATTAACTGTATTTAGTAACTAGCAGAAACAGTAATGCAATATACTAACAGTAATTTCAGATGCTAGAAAAGTAATTGGTAGTTTTTTTTTCAGTAGTAATTTTTCAAAGTGTATCGACAGCTATGGTAATTCCGCACGTGTGATCTCACCGGGAATCGACCCCGAGACCGCTTTCGCCGAAGTCGAACGCGTTACCTACACCTGCCTGAATTGTGATTTTTACATTTTTAGAAATTTGAAAGTTTTTAAAAGCATGCAATTTCACTAAAACTGCAATAACTATAAATTAAACATCCATCTCCTTGCATGCATATTCCCTTTTATAAGAATTGGAGCATGGCAGGAGATACGTCTACTTTCCTGCATTGTTTGCGTGGCGTTATGGCCAAATGAAGGTTCAAACGGGATGGTTCTAGCACCTATTTTCTTGATCATTTCCCTTGTAAAGATTTGTTTGGTCGGCCTATCAACTTCGTCGAAAGCAGAAGAAATTGCGTCTTTCTAGGACATATTGATGACGAAAGATTTCTGACTGCATTCAAATATATGACACTTCGACATTTCCATTTTTTCCATCTTCTCTGCGCTATTTTGATTCCATGTACTACTCGTGAAAAACTAATCGAAATTCCTTTCCCCTGCAGTGCCTCGTATTATGTCTTCGAGATTAATTTTAAACAAAGAATAATGCATATTTGTACCTGTCTGATGAATCACCGAAGAAAATGACTTTCTGGTGAGTTTCAATTAAACCGGTATTTAAATTCTTCCCACACTCAGTCTTACGTGAAAATGGAGAAATATTTTTCTCAACTAAACGGAACTTTTCATGGAGAAATAGAAACATTCTTCGACATCGAATATGATAGACGCCTTTTATTCCTTTCGTCCAACTGAAATGAGTTTCACACGTTGATGGAATTTTCCATCGTCAATAAGCATTTTTCATCATCAATATAATATATATTTCGCATTCGATTGTCTTTTAAAACTGGAAAGTTTCTATTGAACTCCTTCTTAGCCAAAAGATCTTTTGTACAGAAATAATTCAAATGCAGTGACTGACAAATGTTTGGAAAAAATGTCGATGATCATGACTTTTACTTTACTAGTTAATCATAAAAATTATTCATATCACCAGTTCACCAGAAGTCTTCTTAGAAACAAAAGAATAAAGTTTCAAAACAAAAATTTCCCGAAGAGTTAACTTAAACAACTCAATCTACCTTACCGGCCATTATTTCCTCGGTAAAGTGTCTGAACAGAAGTCGATTTTCATCTCAGTAAATAGTTTTCATCTCCTAGGTAACGAATGTGAATGACTTGGATGTATTTGGAATCACTTTGCACGTCTCTTAGGCGACTATTTGTTTATAATCGCGTGAAACACGAGTTTAGCGGAGACCAACCCAGCCAGACTCAATCCCATGTTTTATTCATGAGAAGGAACCCAGATGGATTCGATACTTGTAGGAAGGCTTTTGAAAAAGTGCCAAACGGAAAATTAATTCAAAAGCAAGGATAAATTGGATTAAATCCCGAAACTGCCGATGGGCTGAAGCCGTATCTTTTCGGGAAAAGAGAGTGATTCTTTCGCAATAATAACCCGGTACGCTTTGATGTATCGCCAGACGAATCGCCATTTCTAGTGATATCGCTGCATCCAACGTTTTCGAAAGTGATATATCGAAAGAGTTGGCATCGGAAACTGTCTGCAATTCTTCCATTTATGCAGAAGAAATGAATCAGGCTTTCTACTGCGTTAAGATATCAATGCCATCCGTGCAATTCTCGTTGCAAAATGCATGATTTGCAAATACATACTTGTTTATTTAGATTATATAATTTTGAAATGGTTTGATGTATCGTGGCATTATTTAGATTCTTATTCTGGGGAGAGGGATTGCTAAAGAATGTTACTGAGAGAAGAATGGAAGGGAAAAATCAGTGGGGAAGACAAAGGCAAAAGTTGTTAGGTGGCATGAAGGTTGGGGTGTGTTACCTAGCAACGAAATAAAGGACGTTGAGTAGGGAATATTAGGGCACATGAACCTACCGCCTAAGCTAGAAAACTTATGTATTCTTATTATGAAACAACTAATTCTAAAGCATTGTCGTCTCCTGGGAGATCCGCGCCTTTCTACAACTGCAGGTTTTCGAAACGTTAGAGAGTAGTGCAATATTATCGGAAATAAGAATTGACTGAATTATAACTTTTTCACCATGGCAAAAGTAAGAGAATTTCTTGTAACTAAGCGACGATGAAAGTTTAGATTGTCCGAAACTGAAAATTTTGTAAAATGCGCTGGCAGATTGAAGTTACTATGTTAAGTATAATATACGACACTTGAGTCTAATGGTACTGTTTATGAACAACCATTTTCTTGGGATTGGAACAACTTTCGTATAGAAATTTTGAAACTTTAAACCCTTTAGAGCCAGATCCTGTGAAAATCAACAATCTACGCATAAAATTTTTTTAAATTCTCAGTTACATTCTCCATTTCAATTTTAGGTTTCCTCATGTTAATCTCACGCGTAAAAATACACGCTAAATTTGATATCTCGGCAAATATTACTCAATACTCAAGAAACTAGGAAATATGAAAGCAATTCCCAAGCTGTATTCACAAAGTTATTCATGAAAAGGCCTCCCCATTTTTTTTAGGTAAATGCGTAAAAATCCCACAGTCTCTGGTGTAACTTATAGAATCTTATGCACAGTAATCCCAGACCAAACACTTTCGAGTTAGGAAGACACCATCAGTGAAACTAATCCCTGAGCAGAATGCCTTTCCCTAGAAAGAATAATTTAGTGGAGATTACTACCCTAACATTTATCTTCGCCAAGGAAATCTTCCATCTGGAAGCTATTTAACACACTGCCAGGCCTATCTTGTGTAGACGCTCTTTCCATTACTATAAAGGAAAGACAAATTTCGACGTAAATGGATAGGGGTTCATTCTCAGTCAGGAAGTGTTCCAGTCATCTTCGTACGAGGACGTCGGAAGTGTCTGTGTATTAAGAACCGTATATCGCCAACAGGTCTGTATCTAACTACCGATACCTCGGGTACACATGTATCATTTACATTATTCTAAACAACTGAACGACTTTTAACTGCCTCAGATGTTTAATTTAGCGATCGCAAACTTATGGTGAAGCTGGATTCAGGATTTTAAAGTTGACTGTAGAGGAATATATGTTTCCGCCCCGTGATGTTTCTGCAAAATGGTGTTTTTCTTAACATAAAAACCCGCAAAAACAAGTCGATGGTGGTCATTTTTCATTTTAATACCTCATGGGAGGCTAATGGAATCCATTTGAAGACTGACGGATTTTTGCGTATTAAAATTAAAAACAAATTCCACTGTTTTGTCCTCAAACTTTGCTGTAGTTTTTCATGATGAGCGTTGCTGATTCATGGTGCTGTTTCCTATAGCTCTATTTTCTTAAAATTTAAAAATTCGAAACGTTAACAAAGAAATATAGTCAGTCATTTTCGGCCGTACTTCGTGGTCAGTCACAATATAAAATAAGAACCAAACACTATGTGCTTTCCTCTTGGTATATTTCAAGACTACCGGTTTCGGCTAAAATGCCATATTCAGGTGAATTGTACAGGAAATGCAAGTACTTATGTATAATCATAATTAATTATATATAATTAAGCACTTATGTATAATTATTTTCCATAGAAACTAACTACATATGGCTGGCATAATGTGGTCTATGGGCTCAAATATTTTCCCGAGTATCTAGGAGGAAGTAATTTTGAAGAAAGGAAAGTAACATCTGTTATACGCCAAAGCATTTGTATTTATTCAAATTATTTTGAGGGATTTCAGTTTATTCACAGTGAAATCCACCTAGCTACGTCCGAGAAGGTTCAATTTATGTTTTTCACGGTTTATCGCCTAGGAAACGGGATCTTTCCATATCACATGACAACAATATCAGACAAACCTTGCGGAAAATGGCACAACTGGCAGCACTGCTCAAGTTTTTTCTTCCTAGGGATAGAAAAAAATGAGCGACGGGGAAGCGATGTAGCGAAACGGTGGATGAGGAGTGGTATCCATGTGCTTGCGGCCTAGAAACGCCTTTTTCAATGCTGTGGGAGCATTGTCATGACGACCGATTCTCATAGCACCGCAGGTCAGGTTTTTTGCCCCTCCTATGCGACAGATTTTTGCATTAGAGCTCCGCGTTGACAGCTGGACCCTTCCGAGACGAATCCACAATGCATAACTCGGTGTCAAAAAATGACGAGTGTACTTTAGATGGTCCCCCCCGCGTCGCTCCCAGGCTGTGTTTCTTCCGCCGTTTGATGCCGACCGTATATCCCAACTTCTTTGTCGACGACTGTTCTCAGCGTTGGGTCCTCCGCGCTCTTCAGAGGCTCTTCATGGCTGATTTAATTCCACGGTCGCTTTGTCCGGGAGGATTGCTGCCGCCATCCCTGAATCTTTCTAAGCAGCAGCTCCCAACCTGTGGTACCCCTAGGGGGTACGTACTCGGGGTGTATGAGTACACGGAAATGTCCTACATGGAAATCCGATTACTGTCTTCACATTCCGCGTTGCTTTCAACCTCTTTGGGCCATTACCTTCACAGCTTTTATGAAGAGATTAATTTAGAAACATTTCCTTTTCTATGATGAACAACTTAAATAAAAGGTTGAGGGTGTTGGGCACTCAAATAGACTGAGAATGGATGCGCAGATTCACGGATCGTTGGCAACCGTTGTTATAAAATGAAGCGTTGTTTGCTTCGGATTAGTGCATGTCGTCCTGGAATCCCGCTTTCCCGGGATCCCGTAGGTGAAGACAACTTCCCATTTCCCGGAGATGCAAAAATAATCCTGGGAAATCCCGGTTTTTCCTTCTGGTAAGTTTAATTCCTTTCTGAGCGTCCCTGCCACATCCGTGGAAGCAGAAATAGCATTCTCATCAGCTGGGCTTTTCATTACCAAAATATAACCACCCCTAAGTGATCCAAATATGTATATATTTTTTGAAGAGTTATCATAAATCAACTGATACAATACAGCGGTATTAATATTGTGGTCTTATATGGTTTTGTGACTTTGAGAGACATGAGGAAAATTGTTAAATTTCTTGCCTCAATTATTTTGTGCTCAATTTTATACGGAGTATTTTGAAATTCCTTGTAATTAATTTACTTTACTTGTGACAGGAGAGATGTAAACGAAAAATGAATTTATCTGTCACTGTATTTATATGTCATTGTCGAAAATCCGGGTATGTCATTGTCGAAAATCCGGGTATGTCATTGTCGAAAATCCGGGTGTCATTGTCGAAAATCCGGGTATGTCATTGTCGAAAATCCGGGTATGTCATTGTCGGGATTCCGGAAAACGACACGCCTTACTTCGAATCGAATTTTGTTTTTCCTTTTTCGATTTTTTTTATTTTTTCGGTTTTGATTCCGCATTGCTCAAAATACGAAATCCGTTTATAGTTCACCTCCTTTTCGACCGAAAGCATCGATATTTCCGGTTTGTGTTATCGAATACCGATTCGATACTTTCATCAATTACGTCCCAACCTGATGATTGTATATTTTGTAAATCTTTTGGAAATCACGATCAAGTATATCATTTACAATTAAATTATAGGCATTTTTTCGGGCTTTACTAACCCTTTGTCATCGGTGAATACTTATATTGCCTTAAGGCCTTCGGTCATAATATACCAATATAGTTAGAAGGAATTAGAACTCGAAAGACCCAGTGGCCCAGGCTTAAAATCCAAGTAATTATACAGATTTGAAGAAATGCATGGGTAGAAATCATTGGCAGATCCTAAGGGGGAATGTGCCCCCTGATAAATTTTGCAATAAGCAATTAGCCTCGGTCACGGGGATATCAAGCTAAAATTTAAAAGAAATGTGTTTCAACGGAATTTTCACAGACAAGTAAGATTTGAAAATTTACTGTACAGAATTAAGGAGCTGATACTGCTGTGAATTTATGATACGTACGTACATATATCCAATATCTCTGGGGAAGTTTCTACTAAACAAACAAAAATGGTTTAGTGACTAAAAAAATCTGTAGATTCGCCAATGGTAGGAGGGTAATGTATCGGTAAAGTTTCAGGTAACAGACCGGGTTAGGAGGAATTATGAGGATCGACTGTATCTCTAGGGAAGTAAGAGAAATTGGCAAAATAAAGCGTGGTTAGAATACCTACCCGGAAAGTGGGAGACATGGGTTCGAGTCCCAGTCATGTCGCTATTTTTCACACTTGTTATTCCTTTAAAATAAAGCATGAAAGCCACGTATGATATTTAATTGCATACTTACAGGAATGATGAAAACTGATCTCCATGCATTCTGTTAAGCAAAACCGTCGGTAAAAGTTCCTAATTAACCTTAAAGTTCCTTAATAAACTAATGCTTAACTTAACTGCTCGGATATTTGGTTAAATTTCCGCAAATTTGCAGCGTCTCTCCTTGATCTTCAAAATTTCCCCCTGTGGCATTCGTATACTCCATAAGCTTGTTAATCCCAGTCACAATTTCTCCTGTTATGCACTTATAAGGTAGACCAGGCGTTTTTTATGTCCGCCCCCACTCGAAGTGTGAACTCCACTCCAAACTCCCTTTGCTTTATTTCCGTCGGCCTTTACTAATCATTTCGCAAGTTTCCGTCGCAGATTTCCGACCAGAGAGCGAAATTTGACATCGGGGATTTGCTCCCGTTCAGCCCCATGATTAAATTGCGGATTCCGCCGTGCGCGGATGCAAAAACTTTGGCGATGCATTTTGCGATGGAAATGGAACGAGGCCCTTCGGACCCCAGTCAAAATTCGCCCTCACGCTCTTGTTTTATTGCAATGAACGTACTCTCGAAAACTTTCCGATGGCTCCTCGCAGATACCAGTTAGGCGAACCCCTTATATTCGTGATGAATGGGGAGGCGTATCATCTTCTGGATTATCTCCCAGTATATATTTTTGAATGAAAGAAATTGCTCGGTCCAGCCAGCTGGATTTTCTCGCTTTTTTAAGTTCGGGGTGTCCCAATTTTTCATCTTTTTTTCATCGAAAAAGTGGTTTTTATTTCGGTATCTGAATATCATGACGGTTGTGGGAGAGAAAAAAAATTCACTATGCCAAGATCAAACGAAAATATGGAAAATCCAGGTTACCTACGTCACACTTATGTACATATGTAATCAACGGAATAGTTATGTACTCAGGAGTTATTTTGTTCGATTAGAACGAATTGAAAAAACGAAGTTGAAAATAAAGATTGAAATGAATTTCTATTGCAATAATGTTAAGGCTAGTTGCAGTTGGTATCCGATTTGTAATTTTTTCTCCTTTTCAAGATAAATAAGTACATAAAATATATAAATTAATATACATGTATATATGCAAGAGTATGACATATATGATATATCATTAGCTTGCATCTAACCTGATGCATTAGCTAAAACTTTATCTATTAATTGCTCCTCTACCGTGATAGAATCCACTGATTTTTTTATTCATTATTTTTTTTTGCTTTTTGGTAGACATTTCGCGAAGTATGTAAAACCCTGTGTACGTATCTTAAATTCACAATAGTATTAGCGCCTTAATTCTTACCGGTTACTATTTATCATTAGCTATGTTTTATATAGATATTTAAATAAGATAGATAGATTTTTTAGATGAATAATTCCTCGATCCAACAGACTTTCTCAAAGGCTACCATGAGTTAATTGAGAAAATGAAAAGTTTTCGAGGTCTAAAAGAAGATATGACTCAAGGAAAAAACTGTAAGTTATAAAGTTTCTGCTCTTTACAGCGATTTTGAAAGAAATGTAATTATATAACTCCTGAACTGAAGTGAATTATCAATCGAGCAACCGAAGTAAACGTTTCTTTAAACCATCAAGCATTATATTCCAATTACACAGCAGTTATAGATTCAGTAAACTGAGATAAAGAGGTACGTAAACGAACTGTTTTATGCGTTGCCCAATATCTTTCGAGGAATGGCTGCTACTGATATTTTTAAAGCCATTAAGAGTCGAGAAAAAGAGCAGAGGTCCTTTGAAAGTTGTCTCCGCTCGCCCGCAAATCTGGATTGACGTTTAACCAGCGCGTCTCGGAGTTAATAACGCAATACAGCGACTCATCACGGCTAAATGGCGAGAAATATTCTTAAAGACTTATTTCCGTGGGTGTGACTTGCATGCACGAGCAAATGGCTGTCGGCGGCCACGATCAGTATTCCGCGTGCGTTCCCTCCGTGGTCAGATGTGTGAAGTAGGAATATTGAATGATTTGCATTAATAAACATATGAATCCGTAATGAGCGCTTCAATTTGGACACGGGAAAATCTTCGAAACGAACGCTGTATGTACTTGTGCTAATGGGTCGCCTTTCCTCGGCTCGCTAAATAAAGGAGGCCGTATTGTATTTCATACGAATTCAACGATATTTTATGGCCGTGATAACTGCGCTAAAGAGCCTCGTTATCCATTTTACCTGGCGGATTCCGAAATTTTTGAAGCGAACAGGTCGGGAGATGGTAAGAAGGGAATCTTTGCGTAACTGGGCGGAATAATTCCATCGCCCAAGTATCGGAAAACGGCTTAAGGACCTTCTTTGTGATATTGTCGTGTTCCATGCCTGAGTTCCTTTCGAGATTAAAATCTCCGTCGCCCAAAATACATTTATAGCTCCTCTGCCATCATCAGCGTCTTATATTTAACTACGTCCGAAGAAAGGCATTTTTTTTTACTTCTGAAAACTTTTTTATCCAACAGCGCGATGAAGTAGCGTGTAGATGATTATTTTATCTCCCCGATCTCTCTCTTTTCATGTTGAGACATTAATAAATATCGAAGATGACGTAAGATAACATCCCAATAACTCTAACATGGTATATTAATAACAAGGATATATCAAATTAATCTTTCCATAAACATTTCAGTCGCGTCAACTGTCGTTTACATAATAGCGCTTTTCTAAACAATGGCGAGCCTTGGTCAATAATGACGGTCGATTCATAATAAAACCCATTGTTGCGTATTTCAATTACGGAATAATCTGTCCTTCAGAATATGGTGATAACGATCGACTCCATTGGGTGCCGTACTCTAAATAAGCAATTGCAAGTACGAATGATCTCATAAACCCCCCGTAAAGCAAGACAGGACTTAATTTACATTGCATTGTTCCAGCTCGGATTAAACAATCGGGCCGGTCGTCAAGGGGAAGGCAGAGATAATAATAAATGACATGCGAAACGTAAACCAGTTTCAGTCGCTGACAAGCAATTATTTGCCTTTTTTAATCAAGCAAAACTCATTCGTACGGCATAAAAATCACTGGAATTAGTCAAAGCACATTTTTTCGCCGGCGAAGAAATGCCATTTCAACGGTAATAGAAAAAGATTCATCATACCAAAACGGGAATTTCAGAGAATTCGCTTAGAGAAACGAGATTCCAGCAAATTTTAGCGTCTTAAACTGAACTTCTATTATAAACCAAGCCAGGTGTTTCTTAATTTATTTCGTAGATCTTTTTTCAATCTATATTTTCTTACTCATTCTTAATTTACAGTTATTTTGTTTTAATGATGATGTACGTAGGAAATTTCGACATTTTAGAGGGGAGGCTGTTTGGAAAATGCTTCCTTTGACGCTGACATGATGGACAAGGAAGTTGAAATTATTCATTTGCCCTATCATTAGCATATTCAAACAACTTAGGTGATTTTCGACGACTGAAACGGGTAATAAAAATGATAAATTTGCGCTATATTTCTTAAATTTTCTTTCGTTTTATTGCACCGTATGATACAGAGAAATATGTTTGCAAGTGAGAGTCAAGATAAATCAATCACCGATTCCGTGTGATGTATGTAAAAATGGCTTAAGTGGAAGAGCTAATTGGGGTTTTAAGTCGGTAAAGATTTAATTTATTTTGCAACAGGCATTTTTGAATGCTTCGTAGTCGACTGTGGAATATTTCATGTAGTTAGGCAAAAGAGAGGTGAGAAATTATGCAGGGAGATATTAATTGAAGTATCGCATTGCAAGAAAGCTAATCGAATGGCCTTAATTAAGGATTTTTGGATGAAATGAACTTGCTGCGAAGTCTGATGCTAGATAAAGCAAGGGAACCTGCGAGGGAACGGAAGCCCAAAATATGCTAATGGTCGCCTGGAAACTACTTAATCGAATGCTCAACAATGTGAACATTTATTTCGGAATTTAATTTTCGTTAATGAATGCGAGATGGAGCAGATTGGCTGGATAAGTTTCTCAGCTCGATCTGGTACAGTCCTGCTCACTCTAACGACTGATACATTCCTTCCTTCTCGTACAACAGTCCCTCTGACTTCTCCATGGAAACCGAGGAAACAAAGGAAACTTTCCAAACTGTCCCCTGTCGCTCCGAATAACGCGCCGAAAACTGAGAAACGTCCTTTTTTACGGAAGAAATGTTTCATTGGATTTGTCGCGCTTAAGCCGATGAAATCCGGTCCAATTTTCCACCGATTCGAGTGAATTTGGTATGAAATCTGAAGCGTCGAGCGTGGCTGGATTGAAACTCCAAAACATTGAATCGCTTACCCATTCTTCTCCGAGATTCTACTCGAAGCGTTCAGCCGTATTCTTTCGCGGATGAATCCGTCCCCAAAACGCCGCAACATCTTGTTTTCTAAAAATTTCCCCGCCTGATCGCCACCCAGAATTCGCTCGCTCTCCTTAACGTCACAAAACCCATTTTTCTTCCCTCGAAATAGGTCTCGCATGCGTTGTATTTGCCAAAATTCGTCCTCCACGTTTCTTATAAATAGGACCAAATAAAAGAAATATGGCGCTCCTTCTACGGGAAATTTATTGGCCGCAGCGTTCGGGAGGTGATCATATGATGATAGCGATTAGTCCTCGTAACCGGTAGCTAATAAATTCCCGGCTCAAGTGGCGTATCTCTTTTTATTTAGTCCGTTGACTGCAGAGCCATCTCGGAAACATTTGTGGAAGATATAAATTTCGGGATACCCTCCGATGATTTATGCACGCCCGTCGCTCTATGTTTCCATGGTAACATTTTGTTGGCGCTTTAACTCGGGAGGGATTCGATTCGGTTACACTTCATTTTACGCCTAATGAGGGACGTTGTTAGCGTCTGGGAAATACTGATTAACCAGGGATGAGGAATCTAATAACCTTACCAAATTTCGTTCTTTTCTTTTACGCCTCCGTTGAAAAGATGTTTATGCGTGTTTGACAAGCTAAAGTCGTCGGCAACATCATGTTCTACAAGACAATGACAAGTTTTTAAGGATTTTAGCAAAAGAGCTAGAGGGCGCTTTTAAAGGAGGGTTCTGAAAAAAAACCAATACGGTTTATATTCGCTGTGCTGATTAAAGCCATTATAAGTGGGACTGTGAAACCTAAGGATGATTTGAAAAATGTTCTCACTCACCCCGTATTCCTCGTGTGGCTATCCGTGCAGCTCATACAAAATACGCAGCGAAGCTCCTGGAAATAGAAAGGGAATAAAATATATCACTATAACTAATGAGTATCATTATTTAAGTATTAATCAATTGTAACATAACATATATGCTTTGAAATGATACCAGCGCGAAAATATACGGTCGGTAGCCTTTTAATATTTCGTAATTGATCCTTTATCCATAATTTCCCTATTAATCTTCATATATGTATCTTTTTTGCGATGTTTAAAGACGGATTTATTCTTTTATTCTTCTGCGAATCTTTCCTTAAATAGAGGTAGTATTAGGTTTTATACATCCATTATTTCTTATATTTGGCATCTCTAAGTTTACATATCAGTATTTTTGATGATGTAACTTATTTAAATGACGTACCGTTTACGATACAACAGACGGAAGAGTAAACTTTTTATTCTCAGTCTCATAGCAAGGTAGGCTTGAAGAAGAATGAAAAATATTAGAGAAACTTGTAGATGACATCGCCACAGACTATTTGTAACCCATAATGTTAGCTGTCTATGTATTGATAACAGGTATGGACAGGTATACATGGACAATGAGTTTGAAAATCTGAGAAGAAGATGATTTCCTTATTCTAAAACATTCACAACGGAACCAAAAATGGCCGCAGAAGCAGTGGGAGTGTCTTTCTCTACGACGTGCATATAAAAATCATTTGAACTTAAAAATTTCAACGCTGCAGTGTAACTTTTCCATAGAAGAGGAAAGATAGAGCCAATACGAAGCTTTTCTATGAGAAACGAGGTCACAGGGTTCAGTAAGACCATTTCTTTTTTGGGGCTATCGTCCCTTAGAATCGCCAGACTATAAATGAAATACGGTTTAATTACCGAATTCGAAGGCGAATGGAAATCCGAGTATAATCACACTGCTCCATTGAGGCTCGGAATCTTACTCTTCCAGATGTTGTAAGTTAGTAAAAGCCAAACTTTAATTCTGGGAAAGATTTCGAGATTTTCCGATAGAGTTTAGCTTGGAATTTGCCACGTGTAAAAAGTACACTTTTTTTAGATGGGATAGATTAGATTGTGTTCTTTTAAAAAATGGGTTTTTTTTTTGCTTACTTGGAAAATCACACTTGGTTATCATTCTTTTATCATTTTAAATCCTCTAATTCACACCATAATCCTTAACTTATTATCTCCCTTTAAACGAGTGCATTCATCTACAGACGTATTCATTTTTAAATAAAATTCACGAGATTCGACTTCCTGCGTCGCCGTAACAATGCATTCTATGTCCGTTACTACGTAACACATCCCTTTTTGGTTGTTACAGAAGTTTCAGCAACAATGCGTCATAATTAACACCGTTGCGTTTTAATTATTGATCGGTAACGACATTCATTGTTGTGGTAGCGTAAGTTCTATCATACCTGTTTTACAGGTTGAAAGTATGTGAAATAAATGATGGAGCATTGCTGGTTTTAGTCACTAAACAGAAATTTGCAGGAAGATCGTTAAAAGATACGGGGAACTCGAGAAAAATCATAGGAAATTTTGGGAATAACTCGAGAAATATCACAGCGAATTCATTAAAAGATTCTGGGGGCCGACAAAGCGAAAACTATGAATAACTATATAAGGAGCTTTTACCAAAGCTTTTGCCAACAAAAGTAATACTACAAACGAAACGAGAATGAATTGAAGCGAAATCTAACGTTGAAAATTCCGTTATTTCAAATACAGTACTAAAGGCACTCGTTCAAACAATTCCCGCGTTTCTTTCAACTGTAACTCTCTCATCTTTTCTGCCATTATGCTATTAACTAATCTTCAAAACATCACAGTTATGCCCGGCCCACTTTTTCATTCAATGGTGAAAAAAAATTTAATTTCGAATTTCTCTATTTTAATGTAAAAGTGGCTACAGCGTGCGAATTCCTCACGCATAATTTACACGCACAAATGTTTTTTTAATGGTTCCTTCATGATGTTGTTATCATTATTACTACAAATTTATTACTGCAAGCAGGTGCTTTTCCTGGTGGCAGTGGGTACAACCTTGAAAATTTTTAAATTACACTTATACTTAAAATTTTTGTGAAATATGTAATAGCATGAATTGGGGGGTAGACTTGTAATCTGCGTTGCATTTGTCTTAGAAGGAAGAGAAACCCTTTGGAAAACCTCCCAGTAAAAAACAGACAGTAGTCACAATACGTAATCAAGTATAAAGACATTGCATACATAGCCTAAGTCTAAGAATAGCTAAAAACACTTTCCCATTGATAAAAAATGTCCATGGAACCACTTCAACGTGCAATATTTTAAAATTGTCTTAATTTAATCACCCTATCCCCTCCATTTCCCTATACGGGTCACATTTTCCAATTAAAAACTTTAGCAATAATACAAATTCACGATCGAAAAGGGAAATAAAAACAAATTTCTATAAACCTTGTGCTATTCGAGGCCCATTATCACCCAATTTTTTTGCAACGCTTGCCTCAACATTGCCTTCGCACCCACACGAAATGGGAATGGCCCAAAATATACACGTTGGATAGGAATTAAAAAGTTTAAACGCATCTCTGAATGTGCACAACGGTTTAAGAAAGGTTTTTCGTCGTATTTTTGAGCTGGTACACTGTGAGAAAGTCTATGAATCACTTTGGTGTACACAGATACTAATTCTTGCGGCGAGCTCCCTAAAACTCAAAAATCCGGTCGAATAATTTGCTTTCAACTCGAAAAGGAAGACACGATTGGGGCGCAGGTACGTAACAGAAGGCACTTTCTGCCGCAGAAGGAATATTCCCAATTCTTTCTGCCGTAATGAAAGCGACCTCTCGATTTATGACAGAGAGGCATTGGATATCTTCGGATTATTGGTATCGCAGAGCGTCGATATTCCGACTCTAATCCGCGGAGAAGCTTTCCGTGTGTCCAGGTTTAATGGCCCTAATGAATTTCTCTTCCCAAAGTCTCGACGAATCCCTTTCGCCTTTGTAAAATTGCCCTCGCGCTTACATTTTCCTGAGTTAATCCTACGCGTTCCGTGAATTATGACCGTCAATCGTTGAGAGTACTTTTTCGCGATTTTGCGTCGGCGAATATTTGCCTCAGCTTGAGGCTTTAATGAGAACATTTCTCGTTGCTGATTCCTCAAGCTTATTACGTCTAATATGAGCCATTGTGGTGGTTGCTAATTGGATGGATTTTCAATTGGAGAAGAAATACGGTTGAGGATAGCGACTGACGGTGTGGTAGTATTGTTGAAAGTGCTTCGACGGCTGAGGTCATTTCGCACGTAGGCCCCCACCGGGAATCGAAACGGGGACCTTTTTCACTGAAGTCGAAAGCGTTGGCCACTTGGCTATCCGGGAGTCCCATCGACGGATTTATTGCATTTCACAATTCCTTAGACTGGGGTTGAAGCAGAGACAACTAGATTCAGGATGGGCGTCGAAGTAATTAATCATTTTGATTTCGATTCATTTAATAGTTATCGGCCAATAATTTAATGGTATTGATATAATATAAAGGTAATAATAAAGAGTTAATAATGATAATAATAACAATAATAATAATGGTTTTCATTTTGCCACTTTTTAACAAATCGATATTTACATGAGACTGGATTTTTTACAAACTTACAGTCCGCTATGTAAATTTCGTCATCATTTGGTTGTTTCCCTGTTATACAAAATACAACTGTATAATTAATGATTTGCACACGATTTGGAATTACATGAAAATGTAATGGTACACCCAACATTATGGTCTTGGTGCATGCACCGCCTTCCACGCGCCGAAAGACGGCTTGCAGGGTGCTTAAATAGACTTATAAAATACCCAGCTAATACGTATACTTACACATAAGCAACAAAAATGGCGTGAGCCTCATTAACCATGGCTTAAAGATCGTACCAACCTAAAATATTTAACACTGTTTTCAAAGGTCGTGTGCGTTGCATATTTCATTTTTTCTAATTTACACGTATTGAAAGCTGAAAATATCGGCAGCTACAAAAAGCTCTACCATTGCGATTAAAGCATTGTTTCTTTTTAAAAAATATTTGGTGTTTTTTTCAATCCCTCATCATAGGTTCTCTTTTTTGAAATTGGTTCGATTTGGTCGGTGATTTATACCTGCTTTAGCCAGAGGTTTATTGACTGGATATAAGTATGACATAAGCCTCCAGCTGGCTATAATTACAAGTTGAATATAAGACATAGCAATTAAGGTTCGCGAAAATCTAAGTTGCATTCAAAACTTTTTTTTCCTCGTATCTTCATTTAGGACTCCTTCCTTTCCTTGCAATCCGAATATGAAACAGTTCTATGTTCTTCACGATGTCAATAGTCAATCCGTCGTTGATGTATTTCTTAAAATGTATTACTTTCACAGAAAAAAAACAATAATAGCTAAAAATAACCACTATCAACAATGTTAGTAAATAAAAAACTCGAAAAAATACTAAATATAAACGCCCTGCATAATACAAAAATACGAATGGACAGAAATCATGAAATACAAATCCTTAAATATTGGCTGATATCTTCCGTTTCCATGGAAATTAGGTCTACATAACATTGTTTAATATTTAATAATAATAATAATAACAACAATGATGGTAACTTCTTACATGGAAACAGGAAGATGATCCCAATTATATCCGTTTACATAATCATTAATATAGAAGAGCACATACAACCATTCCCTGACCAGCCAAATCCGATTAGCCGGGGCTAGAACCCGGTACCTTGTGGTTGGAGCGCTAGCACGCTAACCACTCCACCACATCAGCCGATTTTACGTACCAAATAAGGTGATATAAATTTATTATACCTTATTTTTTTAACTGCCAAATACATATGCGCCGCCCCATATTTTCAAAAGCTATGGTGGGGCTTTATATGGCAAATTTTTATTTCCCCATTGGTGCATTGGTAAATTGCAATATCGGAATGCGAGTCAGGGGAACAGGGACGTTTTATTTGGTAGTATTTGGGTCACGGCCTGGAATGCGGGTCCATCGTATTGGATTCCTTCAAAGAAAAATACGCCCTAGAGAATGACTTTGTGCAGTGCATTCCGGCCTCCTTTCTGATCGGATTGTGAGATCCAGCTTTTGGGGGGAATGGAGGAATAAGGCGGCATCTATTCGGTGAAGTGTTTCAAAATTCTCTGAAGTAACGCGCGCTTTAATTCTAGAGAGGAATAAAACTGGAGAACTGTGATATTCCAGCAATTATACCCTCTCTTCCGAAGCGAGATAATTCTTTTCCGTGAAAGTTAGTTGAAGTTTTGGATAAGACATCTGAACTCTGGAGGAATTGAAGGGTGAGTAGAATTCGGCGGAAAAGTTAGTTAACTTCTTTTCTGGGCGAGATTGAGTTCCGTCAGTCCCTCCTGCCTTCTTACCCGGTCTCAAAGTATTTAGCAACGGTAAATTAACAGAAAAGATAAAAGATTAAATATAGAAGGATGCATTAGTGGTTATAAAACGAAAAAATTTAAACCCTGTCGCAAAAATATCCACTGGAAGAATAATACTGCCGAAAAGGGAAGGGAAAACTTTTGATGGAAAAAAACATATTTCAAGGCAAGAGAGGTCGAATTTAAATACCTAAAGAGTTCGACGAATTGTATCTACAAGGGTAAAGGTGGAGAAAACCCGACTCACACTATAAAGTCCTATTATATATAGTCAAGTGTTATGTGTGTCGGAACTAGTTGCTCGGATAAAATCTTATTTTGTACGCTTGGCAAAGTTTTTCTGTTTTAATTTTTTATTGTGATATCGTACGTTTCATAGTCATTTAGGACTGATAGCTAGTATTCTCTGTATCATACCAATTTTTGGGTAAATAATTTAGTATGGGATTTTCCTGTCTCAATTTTGCCTAAAGTCCTTGTCTAGTCTAGTCTAAAGACTAACAGCTGTCTTTGTCGTTAATAATGACAGCAATATTACTTGTGGCTATACATATTATGCCGTATCAAGCTTGCATATCTGTTACCATTATGAACTTTCGTAGAAATCATAACGATAAGGAATTATTCATTCAACACATTATCATTTCAACAAATGATTCGGTTATAATCATGTAAGTTTGATTAGTAACGCCAAATTTCAGATACATTTAATGAACTAAATCAACAGATAAATGATAAAATATTTCCTATTTTAACGTATCCTAGCGACGTATCCTAGCAATGTATCCTGGCAGCGTATCCCAGCAACGTATCCTAGCGACGTATGATATTCTTTCATATTTTATGAAGACAAACACAGCATTATACCACATTAGGTTAAACCTAGCGCATTAGCCCCCTTAAGTCCGGCTGAAAGGTGACTTGCCGGATATTATGTAAATTTATATATGTAGGCGACCGCGTGGATGTCAGCTGCACTTATCAACAGCGTTTCTTATGCCTCGAAGCATTTTTATGAGCCAAAATCCAGTCCTACCCAAACCTGTTCCCATGCGTCATCCCACACGAAGGAAATATTTATTGGCCGGCACACATCACGATTTTTTAAGAAACGTCGCAGTTCGCGGCTTAATATGGATGTATATTGCTTCTTGATAATGGATAAGGTCGGCTGAGTTGTCCCTTACTCTGGAAGACTTCGCGGGGACTTCGATATGATCTCCCAGACTCTCCCTTTCCTTACGATTTGTTTGTTGTTATCGGAGGGTTGCCAAAAACCCTCGTCAAAACAGACCGTGGCCTCCTCCGCCCTTCCAGGACATACGTTATAATTTCCCTTATCATCTCCGAGCTCGCTGTCGCCCGGTTTTCGCCGATCACGATCGGAGACCGGTTTTGGAAAACAGGTGATATCTTACTTCTTTCCAAGTAGTAGTGACCCTTTCCTTAAGAAGGGCTTGGCTCGATTTCTTTCTATAAAAATTGTACCGTTTTCCCTGCTCAATTGTTCTAATAAATAAAGATTACCGCCTGTTCGGATCGACCCCGTTTCTCTATCGTTGCCTGTTTGAGTAGATATTGGCATTGTTTCCTTTTGCATTCCCATGGAAACGCAGTTCGAAATTGCCCTGTGTACTATACGTAGTTAATTATTGAAACGTACATTTTGTTTCCTTGTTAATGTTTGTCTACATTTTTCTGTAGTTACTAAGTTAGAGCTTAGTTAATAGCCAAAGTTGATGGGTAGCGGCAGGGGCGTAGCCAATGTGGTGGTTTTGGGGGTTCAAACCCCCCCCCCCCCCCATGAGAACAGAGCCAATAATAAACGAAAGCATGCGAGAGGATGGCCTCTCGCAATTACGTCATACAAATAGTCTCTATCCCAGTAAAGAACACTACAATACTAGGGAGTACTAAGGAAGTGCTGACATCTCTTGATGAATGAAATCTTTATCATTTGTCTTTCGGTACGGGATAGAGAAGAATGTATCTTTCATATACTTTTGTCTCATTCTTGTTCATGGCTGTGATGATATGAAAGCCATTGAGGTATGAGTTAGGTATACTGAATAATGGCATTAATGAAGGTGTTTTCCTTATGCAATGTTACGAAAAGTGTTACTCGTAAAGTCATTGTGCTTCACTAACGTAGGCTTGCTCAGCTTATAGCATTCTGGCTCAGTGAGGAAAGCAAGGGCAAACTACCTCACTCCTCATCTTGCCTAGTAAGCCTCATTCCCTCTCCTAACTCTTCGTAGCTCATGGTAGAGGGGATGAGGTCCCATCCGGCCTTCAGTTTGAATACCTTACAGAATAGGGAAGTAACTCTGGGACACAAACAGAAAACTCATAACATTTAGAATAACATTTACGATTAATTGCCAAGTCTAAAAGTTTGTATTCTAAATATGGTCCATTGATTTTGAAAAAGTCCATCTTTTTCAGCTATGTGAGTGTATTAAGCGTCAGATTGTCTCTCAATGCTTCATTATCAGAAACTATATCAGTGAGGTAAAGACTTGGGAGCAGTTTCTCAGAAAATCTAAAACGCCAACAGTTTCACCTTTTACCTTAATCTTCAGGCACATTCACCACAAAGCATTCAGCATATTTATGTATCAGTTCAAATAACGAGCAAAATGATTCGTGGAACTCCTGTCAATTTACTTCTTCTACCATCGGAATTTAATAACGGTTTCCTAGTTTCAATTAAACCTCAACTGTAATAGAATCGCCAAATATTACTTGGAATCTCGAATATGTGCAAAATAAGGAATTGGAAACAGCCAATATAGTAGCCAATAACCTGCCTCTTTAATTTCTGCGTAGCGAAGAATTCGTGGTACGCGGAAACTAAGTCGTTATCTGTACCATTTTATTGAGTGTGCATTAGCGTTTACCGTCATTGACCTTTTCGTAGTCGTAGCAACGGAAGTTTTTTATTTCGAGGCGGGAATGAGAACTTTTGGTACGAATTCAATAGCCGCCAAATACATTTGTTACTTATAGTGCGATGAACTGAAGCGGATGGTTGTGATGATGAGATAGCGAACTAGAGATTTTAAAACTCGGGCTTCAAAAAGTATGGTTTTGAAAAAACAAATCGAATAATTCATCGGACCAGCCGCCATCAAACAAATGAGCATCTGCTAGCTGTTAAAATTAGTGAAATTTCTGTAAATTCCGTGTTGAGGTGTGATTTATTAGAGATATTCCGATATGGGTGCGTATCCAACGGGTTATTTTTTGTCTCCAAGTCACGCTTTATTCAGGAAAATTTATCACCTGATATAAATGCGAGATTTAAACGGATATAAATAGTTATTTTTTGGAAATTATAAATAGTGAATCAATAGAAAGGATAAGAGGCGGCCTAAATAGGAAGCATGTAAGGCAGGGGCCTTTCATAGTTCATGTAACAAATATTTCTTTTTCAATGCGCCGTAAAACCGACAATAATATGCCATAAGCTGTAATAAAGCCGCCGCAAACAATAGTAATAAATTAATATTGAACAAGCTATCTAGAATTCAGCAGTAGGTTATTTAAATGTGTGTATTTGTATCTTAAAACGCTTAATTTCTGATTAATTCTCTGGATTCAATCCTCCACTTTTGTCTTATCTATCACTGATGCAAAGAACAGGTATAATTTTAATATTATAGCAAGTTGTGTAAAATATTGTAATCAAATATTAATATTAAGAAAATTATGAGACAGGCGAGAGTTGCTAGGATACGTTGCTGGGATACGCTGCTAGCATACATTGCTAGGATACGTCGCTAGGATACATTGCTAGGATACGCTGCTAGGATACATTGCTAGGATACGTCGCTGGGATACGTAGCTGGGATACGCTGCTAGGATACATTGCTAGGATACGCTGCTAGGATACATTGCTAGGATACGTCGCTGGGATACGTAGCTGGGATACGTTGCTGGGATACATCGCTGGGATACGTTGCTGGGATACGTTGCTGGGATACGTTGCTGGGATACGTTGCTGGGATACATCGCTAGGATACACTGCTAGGATAATTTGCTAGGATACGTGATTGATACGTTTGATTTAATTTAGAATTGAGTTAAAGGGAGGGTTTTTTCAGCAATAGAAAAGACCCAGTTTACAAAACTAACGTCACAGCAGAGGTTCGATTAAAGTTAACGGTAAAGGGCTCAGAGGTTTCAATTTTAATTACCTACTCACTCTTTCATTAAATTTGACTTATTTGTCTTGCTTCCCCTTTAAAATTCCCCTCACAAGATTTAACATGTGTTCCACTAGGAATGATATTTCTGATATTATGAGCTGAGAAGAGAAGATTTTCACTTATGTGTCAGAGACATATAATCAGCAAAAGTAGAACATTCGTCACAATGCTGCAGTTCCTAGGATACGCCAGAAAGCTCTGAATTGTGTGCATTTTATCGGTGCAGCGAAACGCGGAATGTTGACGCGGGGCATTAAAATTGAAGTGACTTGGCTTGAGGTTATAGGTGATGTGTCACGACGGAGTGCGCGGATCGCATTCAGATGAAGGCCCTCGATTCGCCGTGCTCCGCAGTGCTCTGCAAGATCGGATTAGAATTGCGGTCGAGGCAGTTCCTATCCCACTTCTCAGATTCCCCTAAAATTTCCGCTGCCTGAACATCGCCGAATATGGAATTCGCTGCGTGTTTGTTTTCTACGTCAGTTGCTACATTTTTATCATTATTACTATTGTCGTAATCATCATCGTTATTGTTGTTATACTCTTTATTGTTATCATTGTTATCACACACCACAAGGTGAAGTTATGGGAACGGACTACTGTCAAGTTCCATACAGTTATCACTTATCTTCATTTAAAAACGATCTAAATAAGCGGCAGGTATACAGAATCACAGATTTTTAGATTAAATGCCAATTAACTTCAGCGTTTAATATTTCCGAACTGGATGCCAGTGTTTTTGGCCAACTATGATATAACTATGGGAACGATTTTAACTTCCATTGTTTTATTAATTCTATTGTTAACTCTGCGTACTTGGTTATTTTTCTGGAAAAAGTATCCTTGAAGATTGCAGTTGAGTGTTACCGCTATGCCTGCCATTGATCCTTCCCGATTAATGTTATCAATGAAGATTACAACCTGTCCGTTAGCTTTTATCATCATCATCGTCATCAACATCGTATTCGTCATCATCATTACCATCGTTGTCATCGTCATAATCATCACCATCATTATCATCATCATTATTATTACATTCTTACGGATAGGTTAGGCCAAAATGGCCTCACTCAAAACCTCTGGAGATATTACATCACAATAATATTACCCGAATAAACCAAAAAACAATTGACTGCGATTAACTTAAATGTAGAAAATTAAATCAATATATCGAAACAAACTGGCAAGTATACCTACAAGATAATTGGTACACACAGTATGTACAAACTAATGGGCAGTCTAGTAGAAAACTAAATAAAAGTTTACAATTTGACCGCCATTACACACTACAGTGTAATTTACCATCAAAGCATTGATTGTATGCAATACTCTCATCAGCTACACGTGAAAAACGACCTAAAAACAGCTTCAAAATCATGGAAACTTTCTATTTCGCGAAAACTTCGTTATCTCGCATGTTTTGTGGAAAACGCGAAGAGTGCCGTGTGATTTGTTTCGCCGCCGATTTCGAGTCTTTTTTAATTTCAATTTCACACTCGAAATGCCGCAGAAGTGGTGCCATCTATTGATCGATGAGCACTTAAACGTTATTACCAAATGAGAGAAAAGAAGTGGGTTTTACAGCGCTCGAGTTTTATAATGATTCGCGCCGCTTCCTATTCATTATGGCCCCAATCCGGATCGACTGTTTTATAACCTGAAAAACGTAAATAAATTCCTTCTTCTCCATGGAAACCGCGAAAAAGGAAATTAAAGTGTTTGCGAGTTTTTTTTTCGAAAACATCGCTAGATTCATGGAGGAGCAATTTGTGATTACGAATGCTACCTCGAGTACAATGAGTTGTTGATGATTCTCCATGGCAACGATGATCATTAATATAGACGAGTTTTAATTGTATTTTCCACTCAAAAATGAACAGATTTGCGTGCTATATCACACATTATTGATAGGATGTTCGTATATTGGCTTTGTTGATAAGTATTTCCGCTCAAGGATTTAGAAATGTGACAGATGTACGTGTATTTAAACTCCAAACGAAACTATATCAGACACTGTTAATTACCTATCACTATCAGTTAGTTTAGAATTCGTCGTCAACCTTAATTTGGGTTAAAAGTATTAGTTATTCGCCTTAGCAATACAACAATGCATTGAACGAAGTTTCTATTTGGCAACAAATTCATTTAAGTAACAATCATTCTCAACACACTATCGTTGTAATCGGGTAACGTTGGAAACAGCTGTCGGTTCAATTAAATTGCCATGGTTACCGAAGTACTTAGTTAATTCTATTTAAATTGTGAATTAAGTAGATGTCTTATTAGTAACACAATTTTCACGTTTAATATCCACGTGAAAGCGTTAAACTGGAAATTTCAATGATCGATGGACAACTTCCTCTTTCCTTGGAGACGAAAATCAACAAACAATGCAAATTTGCACCAAAACCGGCTACACATCGTAGTGATTGAATGAATAAGTGTTTACACGTTGTCAAGACGTATGTTTCCTTTGTGATAGCGAATCACGAAGCACCATCAAAATTCTTTAACTTAATTAGAGAAAATCAAATGGAAAATATCGGGGAAATTTCCCCAATGAATTCCTGGAACAATGCCTATGATGCCATTCCCTGCATATGCACACAACAAATGAGACGCGACCATCAAAGGCTCCGTTGACGGATTCTCGTTATGCTGACTCCTTTCAAATGAGCGGGAATTTCTCTGTGAAAGCTGTTTCCTCGCAATCTCCACTCCAAACGACATCCTCGGCAGCAGTATCGTTCCGCATAGGTTAGCGGCATTAAAAGGCAAACCTTTGGCCATTAAAAGCTCCGCTTGCATCGCCCATATCTCTATCGCTTTCGAATGAGCGGAAACTTCCCCGTAAAAGCCCTTTCCACGTACTTGTCCCGCGATTCTTAATCGCCCGTTAATCCAGGGACGGCGTCGGGTCCCTTTTATTAGCCGAGAAGTCGTCGCGACGCTTCCCAGCGGCGGCGTTCTTTGTGAATGCATTTTGCGGTGGAAAACGTCTCAGTGCTCTCGTAACTTCAATCGCCTCCGCTAATCGAAATGCGCTGGAGATGGAAGGAAAGGCATACCAATTGCTCTCTGTTTTTCCACATTCGCTCTGCGAACACAAATGCATCTGTCGCAATTCATCCAATCCACGGCAGTCCATGTCAAAAATGGCGGAAACGGCAGATTCATCGGGGAGACGGGGGCTCCCATACGTACTTACAAACATCTTCATTGGTCACATCGTTTACAGTACGACGTCAAACGTTGCTTAGCACCAATTTTCGCCAAGTTTCGCTCAAAGTGCCAAATTCCGGTTCCGGATTGCCCCCGAAATTCGAGATCCCTATATTACTCTGTATTCATTTTCCTTTATCTGCTATTACACTCTTTAATGCATGTACAATCATCATTTTAAGCTCTCTACGGTTTGATCTGCCACTGTATTTAGAGAAAAATTATTAAAAACCCATCACGCTCCTTCCATACGTCACAACAGAAAAACCCCACCCCCTTACCATCCCCACACCTTCACGAGAGGGTAAAAACTCGACCATTCCCCTGTTCCGTTTCAGTTATTTCTAGGACTCCCTTGAAAATGGAAGCTTTGTTTCCGAAATGCGCATAGGGTAATGTTTATGTAAGTGTCCTACAAGCCGCCTTTCGGCGTGTAGCAGGTATTGCATGACTTTGCTGCCCTAATCGATTACTTTCGCGTATCGTTCGCAGAAATAAATTAGTTCTTAAGATCTAGCATCTATTCGCAGTATCAGAACGGCCTATGTAACATGGAGGACGCATTATATCGACTACATCATCTCTGAACCTGGCTTCTATGAATTTATCCAATAAATTAATCCTTCGTTTAAATCCCCTACTTTCTAATGATTCCCATCTTGCATCCCGAAGCATCTGAGTAACGCTCACTGATTTACCGCAGCAATTCTTAAAATGTATCGCCTTTCGCTGCACCTTTTCTAATTCTTTAATACAACACTTTTCTGCAGGATCCCATACACTGCACGCATACTCAAGATGAGGCCTAACTAACGCGAAATAACATCGCTGGCGGACTTTTTATTAGCACAGGATAATTCCTGGGTATCGGCAATTCGGAACTTCCCGTTTGTTTCTCTAAACACGAGTTCTATCTGCTGAATTTCGGATCACGGAGTGTTTTTAAATCTCTAATTCATTAACAGCCGTGTATTTTCTTTCCTTGCATCTAAGATCTGATCTGTTACTTAATGCAGTCAAGATTTATTTCATTTGCGAAAGTCTTGCGATATTATTTATATTTCATATTTAAAATATGTGCATTTTTATATAGGTTTATTCTTTATCATCTTCGCCTAAAACCGTGTAACTCCGTACCTCGTACAGCTTTGAAACTTTCGTTTTGGTTCACTGGAAACTGTCTTCAAACGATAGTTCGCATTTTATTGTCCAGCGTTAGGCATAATTTCTTTCGGAAGACCCCCATAAAAGGCGCTATTTTGGTTCAATAGTTTTACAAATTCAAATTACAAATATATCCGTGCCAGTTCGTACGAATCATTACATGGATTGTTTATGAAAACAATCATTGCCAGCCATTGTTTACGGCTTGATACAACGCAAATTTCGAAATATTGTGGCTGAATTTCGCCAAAAGTTTCTCTTCCGAACGCTGTTCTATGGGATACCAATGTCAATAAGGAATGAACGGAGGTAGAGGTCTTCGAGACCGAATTTAGAGGCTTTTGGTCTTTCTACAATGCCGCAAGAATTCAGACGGCCATTTTCCTTCCAATAAATAGAGTTTTTGTATAAATCGCTTCTCTCTTTCTCACATAGCTACGTTTGTTTTTTAGGTATGTATTATGATTATTGGAAAAGTTAATTAATTATATCAGTTAGCAACGCCAAATGTCATCTGATTTTAAAGTGAGGCGCAGTTAATTTTGCAACGACTTTAACCGTGATTTATTACGGTCCTGTTTTCGCTGCGGTAAAACGAAAGAAGTTGTCGGTTCAGTTCCGGTTTCATTCCTCATCACAATCTCGAACCGGTTCGAATCGGAATTAGGGAATAAAAATTAGAAGTAATTAGTTGAAAGTTCTCATTTTTCATCACCGAATATCGGAACGCAATAAATAATGTTTTTCGGTTTCGTTTCGGGTTCAAATGTTTCAACTTTTTCGTTTCGTGTTCAGTTTTCACTCCGGCAAAAATAGTAGTTTTTTTCGGTTTCGGTTATGTCCGGTTCGATGCCCGGATATCGTCACAGAACGCAGGTTTCCATATGCACTAAGCTTCGTAACGTCCTTAATGTGATGACAAACGAATCGCCATCTTCCTTCTATTTTCTTTTTAATTATATATTACTTTGTACTACTTTTTTATTTCCTTTTTACTATTCCTTTTAAGTCTCCTTTCATCCTTTTAACGTCTCCTTTTAGCCTAGTTACTTCTTGCTAGTAGAGTCGGAACTGTCACGATTCTTGAGGAATTGGATACGGGCTTTAAGTCCGCCGGATTCGGTCGGATGTGAAAACTTGTATCAGCAAGAATTCCGCACTCCGGGGACTCCTCATCCTCCGATGGCCCTACTTTCCTCGTTTCCGCTCAATTTTGAAACGAATCGCCGAATTCAGAAGCGGAATCCTTCGAGTCCGTCGCAGAAAAGGTCGCCCAATGGGGTGAAAGTTTGATATGAGATGATATCGTGCATTAGATTTGCAGTGGGCGAGGCTCTTGCGAGCCATTATGAAAACAGATTGCGTACGCCGTTCGGATGTTTGGGCGAATTTCATTTAGATTTCGACGCCTTTCGATTCGATATTGGGGAAACTGATTCGTAAATATCGATTTTCGGAATGGATGCCGGAAAAGGAATCACAAACTTTACTTATTATTTGTTTAGATCTGCCGATACTAGATCTTATCTAGGGTTTTCGTTGAGTATCTAAAAGAGGAGCATATTTTATGTTCAGTCGAAACCATGGTCTTCATTGTATCTGTGTAAGGTAACCATGGTACTTATATGCGGTAACCATTGTATCTACGAGTATATGTGGTAACCATGGTACCGGTAACCATGGTATCTGTGTGTGTGATAACCATGGTATCCATGAGTGGTAACCATGGTACCTATATGCGGTAACCATGGTATCTGTGTGTGTGATAACCATGGTATCCATGAGTGGTAACCATGGTACCTATATGCGGTAACCATGGTATCTATGCGTGGTAACTATGGTATCTGTGTGTGTGATAACCATGGTATCCATGAGTGGTAACCATGGTAACTGTGAGTCGAAACCGTGGTCGTCTTCAAATAAATATTGTTTTCTGTTAAAGGTCCACTTTTCCGTCTTCCGTGAGCTTATTGTGGAATAAAAATAAAGACAGGTACGGAACGAGTTCCCAAGAATGCAGACAATAAATATAAGATCGCTAGGAAGAATGGACTTGAAAAAAGTCTGACGGGACCGGGAATCGAATTTTTTCGATCGAAAATACGACTTTTTTCAAGTCCATTCTTCCTTGGGATTTGTCCTGGGTGCGCACCATCTTGCGCAAAGTCATTCTTACCCATTTTTCGTTTATAAGATCGCTTAGTTAAAATAAGAAAGGTATTTTGTGTCAATTTCTTCATTTTACAAATGGCAATGCAATAAGGATTGTATGAAATCTTCTTTATGTCTCTATTTTCTTATAGCATTATACGTAAAGTGACTCGATCTTTTCAATCTGAATAAACATGGTATATAGAAAATACCAGTAAAATTCCAGAATATAGTTTAAATTAAGGAGACAAATCTGAACAAACTGTTCAATGTAGAAAGCAAAACTTTGAAATGAAAGGTTATCTTAAAAGTATTATGTAGAAACATGAAGTCATGCGTTGCAATCGTGAATAAGAAAAGGTAGAACGTAAAATCATGAATTTAGTAAAGAAGTACTAATCTATTAGAGTCCTAGAAGACGCGTCAACACCTATGCAATATTCCGAATTGATAATTCGAGAATTTAAAAAAGAAATTACGATGAGTATATTTTTTAATGTTCTATCTTTTTCTATCCATTCATCTTTCATCAATAAATGTACAATTACGAAGGAAAAATTCGCGAGTCTTATGTTTCCTTGACAACTTCGAAGCCATTCTTCGAAAAAAAAAAAATAGCTGGTCGCCTTGGTTACTACTGTTATCTAGGTTTGTTTGGTTGCTGGACCATTTCAAATATGTACTTTTCAACGTTGATAACTCCCGATTGTTAGAAATACATCGTTTAAACTTTTAGACTTATCGCAATCGGTTTATCTACAGCGCCAATATGATAAGTACTCATCGTATATTTATGTATAGTTGTAAATAGAAAACTAATTTAAACAATCGATATGAATAAATAGGTACAATAAATATAAGTAATGTATTACATATATTCATGCATATTTAACTTCTATGCTTCTAACAATCTCGTCACCCACGTCGCTGTGGATACTGCCTCCATTTTACTGAATGAAATTCTCGCGAAAAGCCGCAACGAAGATACGATAGAAAAAACTACCGCGCAGAGCGTCGGCAATTGTTTTTTGCAGCGGAGGGCGCTGTTTGAATGCGCGTCTTGCTTCTCTCTTTTCTTGCGTCCGAGAAAGAGTGCGGTGATTAGCGCGAAGTGCTGCACCAGCGATGGACTCTGCAGTGATCACCAGAGAGGCTGCGTTGCCATGGCGATTGAAGCACACGTCCCAGACGGATCTTTCATAATGCGTATCCATCCATGAGAGAATGGCACGTCAAAGCGATGAGCAAAAGGGGCTTAAGAGTACATAATATGCACAAAATCCAACATTCTCGCTCCATTGTGTCATTTACGTCTGGTTTACGACAGCTTTTAACTTTGATTCAGGAAAAAATGTCACCTATTTCAGTTAATACGCTTGGTGTCACGCAATTTTTAGTAAATAATATTAAATGAGAAGAATATCAGTATTTAACGTAATTATCTCTTTAGCAAGCGTATCTTTAGCGACACATACATTTAGGTTTCGCTCTGTAAGTGCTTTCAACACTCATGCCGCATCCCTTATCCCATTGTATTTTGGGTTAGACGTAGGAGAATAGTTTCAATCTCCCCCTTAATCAACAGTCGTTTTTATTATTATTATTATTACCATAAAATCTATGTGCGAAGGCGTAACTTTGTGGAAATCCATATGAATTGTTATCATTGTTGTTGTTGTTGTCTATTTTGTTGTTGTTATTGTTGTTGTTATGATTATTGTATCCATGGAAACCAATCGGATCTGAAATCCGTCGCCTCTAACCTTCTTTCCGAGATATTATAGTAGAATATCTAATTATTGCCTCAATTGCCGAGGTCATTTGCACCAATTATTGATTTCAGATTTTTGTATTTGTTTGTATCTGAGCCAATATGTATACCCGTTGTCAAGTATAAAGGGAATAAAACGAAGTTTAATAAAATGTTTACGGTCAATAAAACATGATTTAAAAAGGTATCAGAATGATTAAATAAATAGTGTCACAAACTACTTTTGAAGCTAACCCCCTCTTAAATTTTGTAGAATAGCCTAGTATTTTCAAACTCTCAGAATAGATTTGAATCTTGGGTTTTGATTAAATAGATAGTGTCACAAACTACTTTTGAAGCTAACTCCCTCTTAAATTTTGTAGAATAGCCTAGTATTTTCAAACTCTCAGAATAGATTTGAATCTTGGGTTTTGATGGACCCAACATTTTGTTTCGTTGCTCATTTTCTTTAACGGAATCAGAGTTGAAATAATTCCTTAGCAACTTCCCTTCCCTTTGTTTTGTTAGCGGAGAATAAACATTTCGTAGCTGATAAATTAATTTGATGTAAAAGACACCCCTGTGGTACCTGCCTTCCGTTCTAAATGCTTTTTGATTGGGTAACTTTGAGGTATCACAAGTAGTCGATCTGAATTTGAATTAAATAACAATGGAGAAATATGTAGAAACTCTTGAAGATAAAAAAAACTGCAGTGTTTATGCAATGAATCACTGTGGAATAGCAAGAAAATTGCTTGACTATAACGTAAGGTACGTTGCATAGAAACTGTAAAAAATACAAACACGTCCATATCAATCAATCGATATTTAAGGTAGATTCAGAAGAAATCAGAAGAGTTTCTTGAAATGATATATCCCAGGTGCATGTATGTACCTACGATAGTGAAACTTCATGAAGGAAATCTGGTAAGAAATCTGCGAACACCGTAAGATGGTAGCGGCGGAATAGTGTAGAAGTTGGATGGAACCAGAAGATGTAATTTTCTGAGAATGGGAAATTTTCAATTGAGAAATGAAGACGAAGAAAAAGATGATCAAAAGTTGTCGCTGTTATCCTGAATATTACGGTCGCAGGTTGTTCTAGGAATGTAAAGTGGTGAAAAAAAGAGATTTGCGAAGAAACGAAAATGAGATGGATTTTTGGCCATGTGAGAGTTACTTGGTAAAGGGATATAACAATTGTTCTGAATGTCTGAAACAATATCAGGCTGGTTTTGGTGACCCTTTTATTCCTCTATTGTCTCCCCATTACCATTGTGAACCCTGATGAAGGCAGCTTGGCGCAGGATGTCTTCCGCTTGTCTCCATCCTGCCACCGAGGTTCGTCAACCGTGAACACCAGACTTGGGTCTGCTCCAACTTTCAAGTCGACTGTTGCCTTTTAACGGTATTTCGCGGACGTAAACCCTTCCATTCAGACTCTCACCCAGGATTCGAATCGAAGTTAGCGTGGACGCCAATCGCAAGCTAGAGTTTTAGACGCGTGGTCGCCATCTGGCAACAATAGCGGTTGTCTTAATTGTTGCGTTAACTCTCTCGACTTACAAACGTAACATTTTTGCGCCGAATAATGCTCCGCAACAATTTAATTGTTTCAACCACGATGTCTTAATTGTTGTATTGCTTCCCTCGACTCGCATTGTTGCCAATTATTGTTCCGCAAATACTGTTTTGCTAATTATTGTCCCGCAACAATGGTTTTGCTACTAACGCGGTGCCTTAATTGTTGCAGTGCCTCTCTTGAGTCGCATTGTTGCCAATTATTGTTTCGCAACAATGCATGCTCGCTGTCATAATTGTTGCGTTCACTCTCTCGACTCAGATTATACCAATTCTGTGCTAAATAATGTTCCGAAACAATGTATTTGCTTCAAACCCATTGTCTTAATGGTTTTCTCTTTCTCTGCTGGTGTTCACAGTCGATATCTTTTTATTGTTATCGTTTGAATCAGCCGAAGTGAAACCTCCAAAGAGCTGTGAAAGCAGTAAAAAAAACCTAAAACCAAAAAGGTTACGAGTATTTCGTTTTTGAGGATACATTTCCTGGGTATAAAGTAAGGAAGACTCGTGCTAGCAAGAAAAGTATTTGAAAATTAACGGTAGATATCGGGAAGAATACTGAAAACGGCTCTGTCGGCAAGGAGACATCAGACAAACTCGGAAAGCGCAACATCTAACGCGGAAAAGACTATTACAGCAACGCTGCATCCATTGTTGCTACGTAACCGTCAACTTGTTGCGACAACACATTGTTGTTTTTTATTCCCTGCGTGCTTTATTGTTGATATATAAACGAATTACTGGCTGTGGTGGCGGAGTGGTTAGCCTGCTAGCTCTCAAACCCCAAAATCCCGGGTTCGAGCCCCTGCGAATTGGATTTTTCATGTTCGGGAATCGTTGTGTGTTCGTATATTATTACAGTTCATTCTCTCCTGTAATTGTCCAATCAATATTAGTGAAGACAAATGGAAATAAAAGATATACGAAAATAATTAGAGCTACATTGGGGCTCCCGCATGGCCAAGTGGGTAGCACGGTCGCCTTTGGTGAAAGTGGTCCCGGGTTCTATTCCCGGCGGGAGCCTATTTGATGTACAAAATGCCTTGAACTGTGTAAGCACTTTAAATATGGATAGTAGGAGCTGCGTTTGTCATTTGTTAATCGTGATGAACTACAGCGATTCCAGTTAATTTAAAATTTAATAATACAACAGATTTCCGACCATTAAACACTGTCGCCATCGTTGATTCCTGTGCATAACTTGCTTACTTTTTATAGCCAACCCGTCATAATCAGGCAAGCCATATTACGTGTTTTCAATTTTACACGAAAGCTAACCAAATACTCATTTCTGTGAGAATGAGCGTCGATTTCAGATTGTAGAAATTAACAGTTGCAGAAATCAACAGTTTCAGGTAATGGCCCGGAAGTCACGGGTGATTGACGCCATATCAAATCACACATTCACGCGTGAACTTATCCCGCGAAGATGCGATCGGTTCGAGGAGAACCGACGCAGTAAAATGAAATCACATTCAACCTAGGCGTAACTCTCGAAATTAAAATCCAACGCGACTAAGCGATTGCCTTGGTAACCGCTGTAATTGGAATCCTCGCCATCGACGCCAGTGCGAAAGAATACTTGTTCGATGATTCGCGAATAGTGTGCAGAAAGGTGCGAACCGATGCACTTATAGTTGCAAATTTCGACGATTATCTTTTCTATCTTTTGGAGGGGAGTTTTTCGCAAAAAAAAGATCGATGGACCAATCATTCCATTCACTGGAGACGAAGAGAATTGCAAGCCGCGTTCACTCGAGGAACCAACGGAAAAATCGAGTTCTGAAACCCGAAATTAGGAATTCATAATCAGGTTCTGAAAGTCAAGAAATGAATTGCTGGTGGATTGACGTGTCCTTGCGTGGTATGTATCGGCATTGATTATAGTCGAGGAGGTACAAGTTTGTCGTTCGTATCATCAGGCACAGGAAACAAATCCATTTAGGTATTATATTGGCTACCATGAGTTGGGAATGAGGCTTACTAGGATAGGTGAGGAGTGGGGCATTTTGTCCTTGCTTTCACCTTTAAGTCAGAATACCGTAAGAAGAACTTGTCCACGTAAGTGAAGCAATGACTCTTTGAGAAACACTTTTCGTTGCATTCTATAAGGAATGAGGCTTACTAAGCGAAGTGAGGAGTGAGGTAGTTTGCCCTAGCTTTCCTTACTGAACAAGAATGTTATAATCAGAGCAACCCCACGTTAATGAAGCACAATGACTCTACAAGTAACACTTTTCGTAACATCGTATAAGGAGAAACCTTAATTAATGCTATCATTCAGCATTGCTCATACCTCAGTATCTTTCATATTATCCCAGCCATGAACAAAACTGAGATAAATGTTAATGAAAGATACATTTTCTCTAACCTGTTCCAATAATGTACAAATTATAAATATTTCTTCTTTTTTTTGGCAAATGGTGGAAGGGGTGAAGTTGAAACTGCTCTCAGGGCTAAATTATTTCCACCCCAGTGCTGGGACGTAAACCTAGTAGTATTTGAAGGCAAACTACTTCACTCCTCATCTCGCCAAGTAAACCTTCCAAAGCTTTTTTTGTTCGACGGTGGAGGGGGTTAAGTGCAAACCAGCCTTAGGGCTAAATTATTTCCAAACCAGTGCTAGTGCGTAATGCTAAGAGTTTTAATAGTATTTTAAAAGTGCTTCGACAGCTGAAGTCATTTCACTCGTAGGCCCCACCGGGAACCGATCCCGGGACCGCTTTCACCGAAGTCGAACGCGTTGCCCACTTGGCTATCCAAGCAATGCTTCATTTATTGTAAGCTATTATGCAAAATTTTAGAATTTTCCGCATTATCCAAGGATTTCCTTATCCGGAGAATTCGATTTCCCAGGCGTCTGTTGTATATTTAATTCACGGTGACCCCCTGCGAAGTGCGATTGGATCGCTTTACAAAACTCATGGAAACTATCGGGAGGAAACCTTTCCCACCCGATCGCAAAATCACGTAATGGGCGTTTAATTTGCCTCGTCTTAATCTTCTAAGAAGATTCAGCCTACGCTTGAAGGTTTTCCTAGTGCAGACAGATTCCCTACGAACGCTCCATCGCTGGCATCGTTGACGAGTTTTGCGAATAGTGACCGGGGCGTCGATGATCTTTCGGAGAGGGAGAGTGAAAATCAAGGCCCGATGATCCTTTGGAGAGGGAGAGTGGAAATCAAGGGCCCTTTCCGCCCCATCAGCCCTTATTGGCGCGCCGCGGGGGTTTCCCCTGAGCACTCGTTCTATGAAGCACTGCATTCGTGCCACTAGAACGATCCACGGTGGCCGGAAGTACGGCGAAAACGACGATAATCCAATTCCGAGGAGTAGCTGTGGCTCTGCTTCCGTCGCCAAAAAGAAATGAAATTTTAAAAGCAAAAGTATGTTGAATGTTCTGTTTTCCGGCCTGTTTGAACCATTCACCATCAGCAACAAGAAGCTTTGGGGGGGGGGATTACTGGACGCGATGTCTGTTAAGTATTCAGCCCAATAGGACCTCATCCCCACTACCATTAGCTACGAAGTATGTGAGAGTAATGAGGCTTACCAGGCAAGATGGGGAATGAGGTAGTTTGACTTCAATATTCTCACTGAGCCGGAAAGATATAAGCAGAACAAGCCCACGTTAGCGAAGCACAATGACTCTATGAGTAACACATTTAAAAAAGAATAGAGGCTTACTCTGCAAGGTGAGGAGTGAGGCTGTTTGCTTTAATTTTTCTCACTGAACCGGGAAGCTAGAAGCAGAACAAGCCCACGTTAGTGAAGATAATGACTCTACGAGTAACCCATTTCAAAAAGATTAGTAGCTTACTAAGCAAGATGAGGAGTTGGGTAGTTTGCTTTAACTTTTCTCACTGAACCAGAATGATATAAGAAGGACAATCCCACGTTAGTGAAGTACAATGACTCTACCGGGAACACTTTCTGTAGCATTACATAAGGAGGGTGGCTTGCAAGGCAAGATGAGGAGTGAGGTAGTTTGACCTTGTTTTCCTCGCCGAGCCAGAGTGCTAAAAGTAGAATTCCACTTGAGTGAAGCACAATTACTCTACGAATAACTCTTTTCTTGGTATTCCAAAAGGAGAAACCTTTCAGCCTGCCTTTCGGCGTGTGGCAGGGGGTGCACGCACCATGACTCTACTTCCCTAATCGATTACTTTATATATACTACACCCACCCATTGGCATTCCAAAAGGACAAACTTTAATATATGCCCTTATTCAGCATCACTCATACTTCAGTAATTTCCATATAAAAAGCAGCCATGAACAAAACTGAGACAAAAGTGAATGAAAAATTCATTTTTCTCTATCCTGTAGCACTAAAAGGCAAATGATAAGTATCCCATTCGTGAAATGGTAGCAGGACCAGACGCGATTTGGAATGATAAATGCCGATATGCGTATTATCAATTTTATTTTGAAGTCATTTTTGCGTAGTTGTTTTCATAAGGACTAAGTTAAGTTATAGGGATGTCACACAGTGGTCTAGAATCGGAAAAAGCTGGAAAAACATACGAAAATGGTTTACTTGAGTATGGACTTTAATTCTTCGAGTGGCCACTGTTGAATAAACTCTGCATTCAACTACGCAAATAATTTACATGCATTATGTCTATGTACTCGTAAATAGCCTGCAAACCGCCTTTCGGGGTGTGGCAGGGGGTGCAAGCACCATGACTCTATCTCCCAAATAACAATCAATATTATCAATTTATATCAATCAACCCTGTAAACTTTCCCGCACTTAACAAAACACTTTACCTTTCCAATACAGTTTAACTTCCCTTTGATGCCCCTAAATCGGCGTGTTTTTTCATTGCCTGGATGCGATTTAAAATCTAATCAGAATGTTCATTCTGATAAAATTTTCTCGGAAAAATCAACCACGATTATGGCATGAATATTTCTGAACCCTTTTCCAATTCTTGATTCCATTCAAGTATTAAAATTAGTAGGGTTCTGACGAAGGAAACCGCCGTTTTCCGCGAGGGACAAAATAAACAAGTTCTCCTAAACTTTCATGACCCTCACTTTGGAAATCTCCAGAATTTTATTCGTGACTTTTCCGCGAATTCCGTGCCAACTCCCGAACATCTCTTCACGGATTAATAAGCCCCCTTTCGCAAGGCGAACTTTTTCAACTAACTTTCTTTCTCTCTGGATTTCCTTTTGGGAGAGATTTGAATGTCGCCGTGAGTTCTCCCGAAACACCCTCTATTTCTATTTCATGCCTAGTTTGGGAACTTAATCGGGACGTCAGATGCAAAACGGTTCTTAGTGGCGCTATCCAATCACAGCGCACGATCAACTTGCATTTGTCACGCCAGAAATGGCCTGTTTGGGAAGTACTCTAATGGAAGTTTCTTTGGTGATAGCGGAAAAGAAATCAGATTTCGGTGTTGGCCAAAGAAAACAAAAAGTTGCTAAAAAAAAGTTCCGTTCGATTATTAATACTGGATGTTTCTCGGAAATATTTTACTGAAACACCTGAAAATTTTTGTAAATTATCGTTAGAAATTACAATTCTTGCCAGATCCGACAGTGAGCGTAAAATAAGAGAAATAGACGCGAGGACAAGTCGTTTTAGAGACTTTTTTTCCGCGAACGATACGCGATAGTAATAAATTAAAGAAGTAATTCTACTCTTGGTGTTTACACCCCCTGCCACACGCCGGAAGGCTGCTTGCAGGGTACTTATGTAGATGTAGATGTTAAAAAAGTTAAAAAATTTGCTTAATATCACAGCTCTGGGCAAATCACAGCTTATTTTTCTTCCACTGGGTATGTCTATGTAAATACCCTGCGAACCGCCTTTCGGCGTGTGGCAGGGGTTGCACGCACCATGACTCTACTTCCCTAACCGATTACTTTATATATACTACATCCATTCCATACGTCACAACAGAAAAACCCCACCCTCTTACTTCCCCACACCTTCACTGAAAGGTAAAAACCCGACCATTCCCCTGTTCCGTTTCAGTCACTTCTAGGACTATCTTGAAAATGGAAGCTTTGTTTCCGAAATGCGCATATGGTAATGTCAATGTCTATGTAAGTGTCCTACAAGCCACCTTTCGGCGTGTAGCAGATATTGCATGACTTTGCTGCCCTAATCGATTACTTTCGCGTATCGTTCGCAGAAAAAACGAGTTCTTGAATCAATTCTCACAGCATCATAACTGCCTGTGTAAAATGGAGGACGCATTATATCGGCGACATCATCCGTGAACGTGCTTTCTCTAAATTTTTCCAGTGAATTAATTCTTTGTTAAACCTTCGAACTTCTAAAGATTTCCATCCTGCTTTCCTCCACAAAATAAATTACTACAATTAACTTAAATCCAGAAAAACAAATCCATACATCTAAACAATCCGCCAAACAAGGGTGCAAGAAAATAGGTACAAACAGTAGATTAAAATTAATAGCCAGACTTGTTGATAAATAAATAATAATACATATAAATAACACTATAACTTGTATTAATTATATATCATTACAAATGCCCCGGTTTCTATGGTGACTTCAGATTCCAATGAAAGTAACTTCGATCTACCATTTTTCATTTCACCAATTTTTGATTAAGGCACCTAAATTCCATTCATTTCACGAATCGAAACTGCAGTATAGTATTCTTTTCATCCGTGCACCCCTTTCTCGTGATCGTGCGCGCGTTTATGATTTCATTGAATCTCATACTCCGGTTACCGCGGGAGGTCGTCAATTCCCAAATATGCAGCAAATCTTCTCCAGTGATCTAATACCCGGAGTTGGCTGAATGGGGGCAACTAGGTGAGCATCTTCCAAGTCTTCAATTTCTAAAAATTTGAATTTCAAATCCGGTTAGAGTTTTTCGACAGCGGGTTATACGTGAAATGCTTGGAGACATCTGGAGGTAAGCAAGGAGCAATTTAATAAAAGGTCATTCCGTTTCCTAATGCCGCTTGCATTCCTTTGGAATGGTGCCAGGTTTTAGGATTCTGTCGCATAGGAGACTGACCCGGATTAAATTTAAAAATATACCGCATTGCTCATCCCGCAGCGATAAAGCAAGTTCACGAATTTCTCGAATGCGAACGGAGATGTAGGCATTTTTCTGCTAACTTTTATCGTAATTTTCTCTTGGCTATTACTAATTTTTTTCGCGCAATACACTCTAAAGATGTAGATCATTGTCGCTGTTACAGAAATTCCAAATTTGGTGAAAAAACGCGGAAATTTCGTAAAATTTTATAACTTTGTCCTACTATGAGGATTCTCATCATCACAGCCATGAACAAGACTGAGGCAAAAGTAAATAAAAGATGCATGTTTCTCCATCCCGTACCAAAAAGACAAATGAAAAACCCTTCATCAGCATAGTAGCAGGAGTAATAATAGAGCAGTGGGTTCAGAGTACAGCGGCGAATGTATGTACATACAAAGCACGTCTTGGCTACCTTTTTTAATCAAACCGTCGGCAAGCGTATGCGTGGCTGAAAAACGAACACTTTCCAACGCTGAACAACGTGATTAGACCTTTTCTAATATATTTCGAATTGCCCGTCAAGGCGAACATCCTCCGACGACATTAGGACTGCAAATTCCGCCTTCGCTTGTTTGCCCTGCATCCCCTCAACATCCGATTTCGCTTCGACTTCCGCCTCAGAAATTTCCCATTTCCCCTTTCATTGGCCAGATTCCCTCGATCGCATTTCGTTTTCGCCTCCGGCCAATCCTATGGATTTCCCTACCGCAGGAATCTCCGCCTCCCGTAAAACTCTTCGGAATTTCCCCTAAAATACACACAAATTAAATATTCTCTCCTCCGACGCCTTAAATCCCTTATCTGTCATTTCCTTCTCTCGCCTTTTTTATTTCCTTCGCATCTTCCCAATCGTTTTCGCTTCCTCGTGTTGCTTTGCGCGTCTATTCGTGTGAAAATGCGTGATTTTGTGCGAGAGAAAGTTGGGAGACGCTCTCTGTTCAATGCCAGTATTCATTTGCCGGTTTTGAAGGTGTGTGTTTACTGTAAATAAATGCGTTCTTTACCGTCGAGAAATGATCGAAAGGGCCGAGATAAATATGGGGATAATTCAATAGGGTCATGCACCCAATTTGACTGATTGAAATTGATATGAATCATATCGCTGTTATACTCGTATATCCATTCATGCACAGTGAAACATGTCCGTATGGAATGTGTTGAAATATTTTTAATGGTCGAAATAGCGTGTACGGAATAAAAAATACTTCTTTTAAATATGTTGTTTTAAGTATTCGGTTTTTAATGGTCGGAACAGCGTATGCGGAATAAAAAATATTTCTTATAGATATATTCTTTTAATTATCTGGTTATTTTATACTTTAAAATAACATAAATTTTCCTCTGGTAGCGGAGAATTTTTATCGGCACTAAATCTCGATATTTTTCTCTTAAAACCGAAGCTACGAATAAGAAATAAATATTGGTACCAAAATCAGTCTCTGAAACAGTTTTTTTTATTAAACGCATTTTAGGTAGTATTGGATTCATTAGATTATAACAGATGTGCTATTATAAAATTTCATTTCTTAGGAAAATGAGAATTTGTTGGTTGTAGTACTTATCTTTATATAGAAACATATCAAGCGATTTTTAGTGGAACGTCTCCATAATTCTTAACACTTATCTTTAAAAATATTCATCGAGCTTCGCAAATAGTGAATCAAATTTCCGCTGTAAATTGAAGTTGTACCGAACTATTTTCATAGCATATTTTCTGGTTTTAAGAGATATTTTTAAGGAATCAAATTGTATTTTACAAATTTAACAAACATATTTTTTAAAGGCTATAAACGATTGTAAATATAGTGAAATTCGTCCATTTCTGAACCTGTATATAGCAGAAATTTTTCCACTATGGAAGCATTCCTCGGTCCCGAACTGTGGAATAGGAATCTCTCTCCAGTACTCCGAACCTTCGTATTACGGAAACCTGACTATAACGGAAAAACTCTCTGGTACTATGCGATTCCACTGTAGACAAGTTTCACCGTATGCATATACATGTTGCCTCAAAATAATAAACTGTTCAGTTTCTCAGGGCTGCCGAATAACCAAGAGGGCAACGCCTTCGACTTCAGTGGAAGCGATACTGGGTTCGAAACCCGGTGGGAGCCTACGTGCGAAATGACCTCCAATGTCGAAGCATTCCACAAAGTAATACTGCTTTTCTGCTCCTGCAATAAACTTGTAATATCGGAAAACGTGAAGATTAAAGTAATGAAATTTCATAACTTCTGCAACCTGAAGGTGATCGCTCTATAGCCGAAGTGTAAAGCAAAATATTAGTGGAAATCGCAAATTTAAATGATTTCAAAATCCTAAGTGCGGCTGAAATGTAATGGTTACTATGAACTTTGATTCTTCTCAAAATTTTTTACAAGACAGTGTATCATATACAGTTTACCTTCAACGAATCAGCACAAATGAAACATGTTGAAATTTTACTTAATGGATTTCCAATATTTCGAATCGATAGATTGAGACAAAGACGAAGAAATCAAAAAACCATTAGTCACTCCTATTCAAGAGACTCGACCTTAAATGGCTGTTCTAATTTCGTAGTTTAGTGAGATTCGTTAAGACATATATTTATTTATTTATTAATAATACATCAACATACAGCACTAGGCCAATGACGGTTGACGATCGACAATAATGACAATAAAATTGATCAACAAATTTAAACAATAATAAATAATAAAACGACAACAAAATTAAAGAGATCAGCGTTACAGAGACCCAAATCAGTCTGTTGCAAACATATTTACAATTGATTTTAGAGGTTGATAAAACGGATCGAAGTTTTTATTAGTAGATAAAGAGTTGAAAATTGAGGGCATGCGGAAGAAGAGTGACCGTTTTCTTATAGACAGACATCATGTATCATCAGTGAATGTAAACAAATTTGTCTTCGTCATTTTCAATTTGTAGATTGATTCTTCTGTAGCGACAGATGTTATCGAAATTGTCAGCTGAGCGATAAGGATGGGTGACGACTCTTTTAGGGCGGGGCTGACTAATTGGCCCCCTAATCCAGTCAGACCCTCCCCATGGCATGTTTAATCAGCATAAAAGATAACAGGGAGGCCAAAGCAAGCCGAAACCCGAAAGCGAGCGAAAATCCACCGGAAGAAGAGGCGGAAAAACTGCATAACTCCGATAATAATATCGTTTAAAAATAAAGCTTAAACTAATTTTCCTGATATTTTTCGCGCTACGGCTTAAAAGACCGAAATTAATGAAATGATAAAAAAAGACGGAAACCTCCCATACGTGGGGAAAGCGTTACAGGTGTTTTATGCCGGCAGATGTTCGAGGGACGCTTTCGGTAAAGTAAGTTATCGCGCCAGAATGTGCAAATGTATGCAAATTTTTGAAAAATAAATTCTAGTGTCGGAAAAGGGTTTCTCTCTACTTCGAAAATTTTCCCTCGAATAAAAAATCCTCTATAAGTTGCTCAAATGTCTTAATTTGATTTAAAATGTCTAAATTTTGTCTCGCTACGCTTTCACAGTTGGACAGACACTTTTCCATCTTTCACAGACAACTTACCAAGTGTTAGTAAACCTTTTCAATTATCATTCCTGACAATCGTTTCTCCAAAATTATCGGATTTTCAATGAATGCATTTCATGTTCTATGAAAAACATTTCTTCAACTATTCACGCAAAATAAATTATCGCGGCGAAGCTAAAATATATTATTTAGTAGTAGTAGTATTGTTAAAAGTGCTTCGATAACTTAGGTCATTTCGCACGTATGGGCCCCCACCGGGAATCGAACCCGAGACCGCTGTCACCGAAGCCGAACGCGTTACACACTTGGCTATCCAGGACCCCTACATTACTTAGCTACGGCATATTTCACGTAATATATTTAAGAATCTGATTACTAATTCATCGCTAATGCACTTATTTTCACTCCTTTTCTGGTGGTTCTAGCAACATTCGTTTTCCCAATATGAATTAGTTAATTTTATCAGCCTTCTGTCATACTGGAAAAGTATGATACCGGTACACGGAGCCACGCCCAGCCTATCTGCAGCCCGGGTGCAAAGATAATTTGCCGACACTTATAATTAAATACGGAAACCATACATTTCTTCTTTTGCAGGTAAAAATTATTTTGTAACACTCTGAAAAAAAGTGTTTTATGACTTCGTTCCCCTGCATAAATTGGTCACAAAACATAAATAACAATTAATCATGCATATTCCGTATTCTGACGTAATAAATAGCATACGGAATAACATATTGTTAATAGTTTACATTACTTACTTTCGCGCAACATTATCATCTCAATGCGCTTAACTTAGAGTGATATGATTTGTATGAAATCTATTTTCCGCAACTGAGTATTAAAGTTTCCAATAAAAATCGTATTGCAACTAAAATAACATCGATAAAATCCACTGAACAAATATTCTCCTCTTGTATTGAGCTATCCCTAATTCATTCCTCTAAATGTTACCGATCTTTAATTTCGCTTCACAATCTTTCCTATATACGTCCTGTGTGTCACACGGAAAACATAAATCATGTGTTGTAATAATAATAATGGTTGGCTACGCTTCCGTTGCCGTCCTTTAGATGCCGCCGCCCGGGTTCGATGCCCCCTTGCACCCATAGGACGGCGTCCGCCGGCACACATCTCTTCAATTCTCCCGGAATGTTTCAACCTACTTTCCTAATAAACTTTACAGAATTTTCCACTAATTTCGTCGGAAAAACACCCCAGAATCTCCCTCAATTACCATAGCTATTGGTTTGTTTATCTCCTAGCAAATCCCAAGTCAATCGTTTCATTGTATGAGATATTTAGCTTTTGATAACATTCAAAGTAACCCTTAGCCAAGAAGGGAAAGGGTTGTGAGAGTTGATGGAAAAACAAATGAGGAAGTTGTGGAGATGGAGGCAGAAGGAAGGGGTTTTAATTGAAGAAATGAAGCGGAGGCCGTGGAAATTAGCTGATCAGGTATTGAGAGGGGATGGATTGTCAAGGAAAGCTATTTGAATGAGGGCGGAGGGGTGGAGTTGGTTTAGCTGCGAAGAAATTTAGAGAAGGGCGTTTATCTGCGAAATTTTAGGGTACATGAAATTAATAAGAGATTGAAGACTTAAGTACGTTCATAATTCCGATATTGTGCATGAAATATGACGGAACATGTTAGCAAAAAAGAGGACGATTTTTTCATGAACGGCAGTTTCTTGACCGTTTGGTTACCAAGGAAACGGACATTATATTATTGTCCTCTGTCGCATCATCATCAATATATAAACAAACTGTTCATTGCCTACACACGCATATAATGTACGCACCTTCCTTACAATATATTCTGAGAAATAGCAACTTTCAGATATATTAAGGAATAACTGCTAAGGAGATTGTCTTTGTAGCATGCTGGTCTAGGTAAATTTTCACTTCTTTTACGTGCATTATTCATGAATTTATTCCTTTTCTTAAAACTTCAACCGCGGATATATTTTTCAACCATTAAAGCGAACGGAAAGGGTATCAAACGGCCGTATACCGAAGCTACAAAATGTATTATTCCCCGTTTCACAATGCTACCACATTTCCTCCTGCATAACTCTTCAATATTTGACCCACAATTTTGATTTCCGTAAGAAAAACAACGTTTTCTCTTAGAAAGATTATCTAAGTTTGAAAGGAAATTTTTCAAAGGAAATTTCTTGAAAGATTATTTAAGTTTGTCGAATCGAATTAAATGTTAATCGGGCAATCAATGTACGCCAGGCCTATTTCAGTATCTTCATGAATGGAAGGTATTCAATTTGTCATTTGCTACAGAATAAAGACAAATCTTATCAAAAAGTACCGAGTTATGAGTGATACGGCATTCATATCTCCTAATTGAATGGTAAGAAAAGTTATCCACATGATCACCGTGCTCCCCTTACGTGAATTGTTTCTACCCACAGTGTCGTGGCTCACTGAGGAATGCAAAGGCAAAATACCTCACTCCTCATCTTATCCAGTATGCCTCATCCCCTCTCCAAAGCTGAAACCAATGGTGGAGGGAATGAGGTACAAGCTGGGCTTCGTATTTTCCAATATACCTCATTCCCTCTCCAAACCTTATGGTAACCAGTGGTGGAGGGAATGAGATACAAGCCGAACTTCGTCTTTTCCAGTATACCTCATTCCTTCTCCGAAGCTGAAACCAATGGTGGAGGGAATGAGGTACAAGCCGAACTTCGTCTTTTCCAATATACCTCATTCCCTCTGCAAACCTTATGGTAACCAATGGGGGAGGGAACGAAAGCCGGACTTCGTGCAGAATACTTAACGACTTTTTACTCCAAGAAATTTTCTTTCCGGAGTAAATTCGTTTAAATATCATGAAAAGAGCGAGCCTCCGTTGAATCGGAATCCTATTAACTGCGAAAGCGCAATGGCTCTTAATTAGATCGGTTAAATTGGATAACTCTATTTGCAGGCTCGTGATCCATTTATCCCGTCTCGCCATCTGAAGTTGCGAAAAAATCGGATAATTGGTTAATTATATTCGTTAATTGCCCTCGATCTCTGCCGCTTTGGGTGTTTGAATCAATTATCAATAGTGTTGAATTTCGATGGCGTTAATTTTATGCCCGGAAATCTTGGAAATGCGCTAAAACGCTGGAAAATCGAGAATTTCGCATTTATCTGGAGTACATACATGGAGAGAATGGAATATTATTTATCGTTGCATATTAAGCTAACGTTTTCTCATGGAATTAGTTGCACTTCTTTCGGTCCCGTTTGAAAGCAAAGCTTTTATACGCTGTGAAATCGCTTTACCGTCACTCTTTTTCTTTTTAAACTTTCTCTCTTCTAAGCTTCTTTTTTATTTACAGTAATTCCTTATAACTTCCCCTAACTTCTTCCCTTCGTTTTAATCCGTTTAACATGCTTTTTCTATCGTGCCAATTTCTCCCGTGCCCTTACTCGATTGCAAGTTTTACTTCCCTGTAAGTCATCCCTTAAATACAATATGTCATTTCTGAGCGAGGTTGAAAATAAAAAGTGTCTTTCTCCATCTACTCCATTCCCAGTGTTAAGAAATTCCATGGAGAAGAATTTCTTGAAGCATATTAGTATAAGAATCAGAAGAGTTAGTATCCATAGTCGAAACTAAATCAAAATTGGAAATTAGACCAACAGGGAGCAATCATAATTAAAGTAAGAATGGGAAAGAAAACCTACTTTAATAACGGCCAAAATTTCATAATCTATTTCGGCAGTAAAAACTCACGTAAAAGAACGATAAGTTATACAGGAAAAATAAGTAACAGGAAAAGGGTATCAAACCTGCTAAGTCTACAGTCCTATGATTGGTTGGATACTAAAGCCCCATCAGAAGTAGATACTGAATTTCTCGGAGGGGGAATGAGGTTTATAAAGGATGAGGAGTGTGGTAGTTTTCCCTACTGAGATAAAATGCTATGCGAGAAGGAAGTTACCGTGACCCTACACCCAGTGCAGCCCAATGACCATGTCATAAATATATTTTATTGTATTCTGTGAGGAGTGACTCTAATGAATCCCACTTATTAACATAAATCACATCTCCGAAGCTTTCATATCATCACAGCCATGAACAAGAATTCAACTAAAGTAAATTAAACGTAAATACATGCATTTTCTTCTATCCTGAACTCAAAATGAATGTGAAACTTATGCCATTAGATCAAGCTACAAGTATATCAATTAAATCAAGTTACAGTGGCGGAAAAATCGAATCGACAAAATTTTAAACAGAAGAAACGCCGTTAACCGTTAAAACAGGAAGTTTTTCGCTATATCCATCACATATTAAATAATACTAATACTGCGTCTTTATTGAAAAGCGAAATTGAGACTTCTGAGTCCATTCTCACATCTAATCCTTTGTCATTGGATATATAAAAGAAAGACATAGCTTTTGGGAGATGCAAAAAAAGAAAAATCAATAAAAGAAATTAAATTTTATATGGGTGAAAATTTTATTGCAATTATTGTTTGATAATAAGATTTAATCAAGAATAAAGACCACCAAAAACCATCAAAGTAATAATAGTACTTTGATGGTTTTGGTTACACAAATTACTTAGTACTTTTATGGTCTTTGGTGACCTTTATTCTTGATTATTATAACCATCAGCGCCCTTTACCATTTCAATGAAATTTTATCTTTATTTGCGATATCCTAACGAGTTTCACACAGCTGTGGACCGTAAATCTGCCTACAAAAGTTAAAGATTCCAAAGTTTCCAAAAAAGGGGGATAATTGATTATTCTTTGATTTCTTCGTCTTGCTCCCGATCCTGCGATGTAATTTCGGGTGTCAATCGCGTTCTAATTAAACGGGAGGCGTAATAAATCTGTCGGAGTCAAAGGGAAATAGAGACATCGGAGTTAAAGAGATCGCGACAAGAGTCCCTTTTTTTCCGAGCGTCGGAATTTCTACTCGACAACTGCGAGAGGGTGCCTTCCTAGATTCAATATCGGCCGAATAAAGTCGTTCGTCTGTCTACGCCGTTCCTCTGCGCTCCGCTTTCTTCCCCTCTGGCTGTACTCGAGGCCGCCCGCTGAGACCATCCCTCCTCGGCGTCCCTAGCAACTCTTCGGACGCAAAAATACGTGCACAGCCAAGCTTAGCAACTCTAAGTCAACAGCCCAACGCCACGTGTGAGATACTGACACAGTGGAACGTGGGTAAACGAATGTTTTCGTTAACTGTCCATCGCCGAATCGCCTCTCGAAGAGTGTTTGGCTACAATGGCGTCTTTCATGCAGCCGAGGGAAAAATACCTCACTCCTCATAATGTCAAGTATGCCTCATCCCCTCTCCAAAGCTTATGATAACCAATGGTGGAGGGCATGAGGTTCAAGCCGGACTTTGTCTTGTCCAGCATGCCTCATCCCCCCTCGAAAGCTGAAACAATAGCCACATTCCCTCTCTGTTTTATCCACTATGGAAATGTTTCTCAACTGAATGCCCCGACACATTAGTGTGCCGCGACTAAGTTCTTGGTGTACCGCATTATATTATTGTGACGTATATCTCTAATGCAACATTGCATATTCGCTATGTTTATTCGTTTAATAATGATAATAATATGATTGTTTATTCGTTTAGTAATGATGGCATAAATAATAATCACAATAATAATAGCAACAACAATAATCATCATCGTCATAATAATACGTATTTATAGAAGGGCGAGATCGAGACTTACTAGTCTCTTCTCACATCCAACCCTCGTAGTAATAGGATATCGTTATGATAATATTATTTTATTCCTCGGTCGGTGGTTTCAATTCTATAATTTGAATTCACGCTTGGAATTAATTATGCTTGGTTTAACGTGCAGCGAAATTTGAGATGATAATTAAGTGTGCCACGGAAGACAAAAGCTTGGGAGGTACCGCACTGCGGTATGAATTTCTGCAGTACCGTTTTTCACAGTATCTTCAATCATTACTACATAACGAAGATATTACTGCCAATTAAACCTAGATTATAGATACGACAGCTATACCCCTAATGTGTGATGTGGTCTTCGCGATGAAAATTCGCGGCAAGAAAAAGGAACAGAACTTAGTTTTTGTCTCGCATTCCTCCGATAGATATTCGCAGTAACCTCGATTTACGGGTCAATCTGTGATTCATCTCTGATAATGGTTCTATCCACTTGATGATGACTTTTAGATTCTCCAAGATCTTCGTGTCACTACTTCTTTTAATGCACCCCGCTAGCCGTCTTTCGGTGTGTGGTATGGGGTGCGTACCTCTTCCCCTATGGCTGCCCCATATATATGTCCCTGCTTACATATCTTCAAGAATGTAATGTTTTTCATTTGGTACGGGATAGAGGAAAATGTGCCTTTCACCGCTTTTTTCCTATAAGTTTGGAAAGGCTTTGAGGCTTTTTTGGCAGCATGAGGAGTGCGGTAGTTTACCATATCTTTCCTCCCTGACCCAAAATATAGTTAGTGGTAAACTACCGCTAGAGTACCGCACCATGACACTAGGAATACCTTTTTCATTGCCTTCAAAGAGTTAGCGGGATAACGCTATTACCCATACCTTTCATAAGATCAAAGCAATCAGCTAGACAGAGATAAAAATGATTTCAAAAACGTTTTCTCTATCCTCAGGGGTGTGATTTGGGGCCCTGACAGGGACAGATTCAAACTATGATAGGCCCTAGAAGCAAAGATGAGACGGAGGCCCCCACATGGAATAATGAGTAAAAATTCGAATTTTTCATAAAGTATACAAATATTCATCCCATATTACAGAGTACGATGGATAGACTTTACGATATATATTGACATACACAATGTAATATATTTTACAAACATATTATACTGTCTTATTCAACAAACATTCTCCTCTCATTCTTCCTTTTCCTCTCAATGCTTTCATGAAGCGAAAAACAAGATCAATTTGTGGTACGTTACTGAGAGTTCACAGTCTTTTTGAGGCCCCCATACGATGCCCTCAGCTAGCGCCTATTGCGCCTTCTTATAAAACCGGCCCTGGCCCTGTACACAGCAGCGGATCTGTTAGAACCTATTAGATCTATTAGAATCTATTCTATTGTATAGAAACTTGCCAAGAGAGGGGGCGATTGTAGACAATTTCAGTATTAACTCATCTCCAGCTAATTTTTAAAATACAATTTTGTCTTAATTAATAAATGTATAAGCGATTGCAGAGAAACCTCACAATCGGGCTCCTGTATAGCCAAGTGGGCAACGCGTTCGACTTCGGTGAAAGCGGTCCCAGATTTGATTCCTGGTGATGGCCTACGTGCTAAATGACCTAAAGTGTCGAAGCACTTTTAACAACACTACTACTACAAAACTTCACAATCATATTTTAATTTAAAATTCTCGTGATATCCTTGCCGACTTGTTAACAAAATCAATAATAGGGAGGCGATTGTCCCCTGTATCTGCTAATGCCTGTAGAGGGCCCCCGCAAGATTTACTGAGGCGAGGCCTCCAAAGTCACCGTTACGCTACCGCTCTTCCCTGTACCAAATCTCAGAAATATTCCATTCATCAAGATATGGTCGCAGAAACCTTCCATAACCACGCACGAAATATTGCCTCCATCTTAGGTAATGCTTTTTCGAAATGCTCCCGAGGAAACCGCCACGGAGATTCAATGGCGAGATTGAGGGCCGATTCCCCCCCACGCCTCCCGTCTTAAGCAGCTGCGAATTCGCCAAACACCGTCGCGTTCATGAGCGCAACCTTTATCCTCCATCGGAGACACAATGCAGGGACTTCTCAAAACGTTCCATTATCCCCATCCCTCCGCCGTTGAAATAGTTTCCCTAAATGTGGTCTAGCGGCCTCCTCGATCGCAGCGCCGCTCTCCGCCTGGCGGCAGACGGTGCATCTGGGCTTTATTTTTATTCGGTGGGCGTGTGCGCGTGAAGCTTTCTTCGTCGGAGTGAATTTTCGCCGAGTGAATGGGCGGACGGAGTTCAGCCACGCGTTCGATAATAAAGGAGAGTGGAGATCCCAAATGGCGCGGAAAGATTCTTCCTTTTCCTCTCAATACCCGGGGGATTTCAAGTGCTAGGTCATTCCGCCTTGCGGTAGGTTTTCATTTGTCCCTCTTAAAATTTACTGGGGTCGTTTCTTTTATCTGCGCCGAAGGAATCCGTGCCCTTTCGCCCATCAAGGAACCACTCCCCATCAACCTGCACCTTTCCTTCTTGCGCTCGCCCATCCGATGCCCTCTCTTTCATCACGGGTGGCGTTCTTCTTTTGTTTCTCCCCATTCAATTTATCTTCCCTTATCACGGTCACGCCCACGTCTCCCCGGCTCCTTATCTCCTCAGGTCTCGCTTACGCACTTCAGATTAAGACTTTATGCGCTCTTAATAACCTCCTCAGGATCCTTCGTCATCAATTCCGCCCTCTTACGCATTCGGCATCCCTGGACCAATATCTCCCTCCTCGGTTCTGCGTACACGTTCGGTGTTTTTTCATTTACTCGCGCTCAGCGGCTCTGATAAGAGTCGTCATTAACTCGTTAGACTATTCAGGGCCCCAGTTTTTGCCTACCTTTGACTAAATGTATGGCTGAAGATAAGTGGACACTTAACGCAACTTTAACCATTTGTTGGTTACTTTAACCATTAATGATGCATTAAAATACGAAAAAGCGTTAACCATTTGCTAACGCTTTTTTGTATTTTAATGAATTAATTTCGGGTACAGAAATAATTTTCTTTGAAACTTAAATTTAAAATTTAGCTATCACTATCGCAAGTTTTTCACACCCCCTTCTCGCGGGAGTTTTCCTGCAGTGGAAATTTTTTTCTTAAATACGTGACATGGATTTTTCCTTAATCCACCCTGTAGTTTTTTTCCCTTTTCTTTTTTTAAATCCTTTTTTTTCTCTATCTTTACCCACTTTTAAAATGACAAAGGGTTAGATGCAAGAGGATACTTTTTAATCTCAATCTCGCCCTGAAGAAAGACATTCTATTCTATTCTTTTCGGCGTACATAAAACAAGAAATTAAAAATGTGGGTTCCCTGGACTTCGAAGACCTGTTCATTGACGGCTAATTTCGTGCTTTACGACCGCTATACCGCATAGTATCCAAGAAAATCTATATTAGTATTAATCTAGTATTATTTGATTGATTTTGTTATTCATCGGGATAATATGGAAGTATTTTATCCAACACCGGACTTTTCCGTATTCCCCCATTCGTATTCAAACGGAAATAAATAAGTCATTTCGCGGAAATAGAGTAATCATGTGTGTCGAGTCAAAATCGAGATGTAATGTATCACAAAAGTGCTCGGAACATGGCCCGCAAGCCACATGTACATAGACTATAGTGGATATCTCTACAACCAACATGAACTGATTAATTCGGTTATGATTTTTCGCTAATTATTTTAACCATAGATTTTATCCATTGAGTATTTATTTACTTTTAAACCTGAAATGTATAACTACATTTAGCATCGTTATTTTCGGTATACTCTCTACGCTGGGCACCCATTTGATCGCCTAATAGTTGTCCCCCAACTAATGTGAAAGCACCCAAGGTTTGTTGGATACAGTCAAACCTTGGATTGCGAGCTTAAGTCTTTCAAGAAACGTGCTCGTAATCCGAAGCACTTATAGTATATCGAAGCTATTTCACTATAAGAAATGATAGAAACTCTGATGATTCGTTCCAAAACCTAAAAATATTCATAAACAGAATAATGATTATTAGGGAAGCAGTGATCGCGTGATGCCCGGCAGAAAAAACAGCGTACACGTACTCCATCTATAGCTCGTATTGCAAGACGTCCCTCGTAAATCAAGTTAAAATTTATCAAAAATATTTGCTCGTCTCGCCAACCAAGTTAGTCGCATACAGAAGTTTGACTGTGATTATATTGCATTTAAATCCAGTTCTTCCTTTCTTGATATCGTTCTTTGTGAGAGAAATGACGGTATTAATAGTTACCCTATACATTAGCCAATTGAAAAACGGAAATCATAAATTTTTAATTCTTTATCTCCCTTGGTAACCTTGATGCAGCTTCCTAAACAAAGCGCCAATTACAAACTTCCTTCTGCTTAAATATTAATGAGTTAAACGTGGTTGTTACACGTAAGAGTGATTTTCAATCGGTGCACTGTGGGTTCCGAGTTCAACGGATACCTACGTAGTTCCCAATGGCTCGGCCACCCTTAATCTATTCCATTAATCGTCAATGAAGAGTGAAGAAACTAACCTCGAGCTGTAAAACATGCATCGGAAGACTTTTCGTTCGTGTTAGTTTTCTTAATGTTTGTCTCTCAACACGAGGTTTATCCTTTCGTCACTCAATTCCTTGCTTTTAAATATCCCGATTAGGGAAGCTTTCCTCTCTTCAAAGATAGGCGGAGGTGCATGTGTTGGCTTTTAAAACTCGCAATGAACTCTCTTCCTAATCTTTTAAGAGAATTCACGGATGGAAATGAAGACCAGAGAGGAGAAAATGACTTCGACTGAACGATCCCAGCCGTACTCTCCTCCTCTCTGCATCTGGGTCGTGCACACATTTATTCAACATTGTGTGCACTATGGCTTGCGTCACCATCTTTGCGCGCGCCTCCTAACAAGGGAAACGTCTGCGGGCCTCGGTAAAGTCTGCAAAAAATGACACGCGGCGGAAGACCTTGCGTTTTTATCCGAAGTATGCGCTGCAGAGGATGTGAGATGAACGGGCAGTAATGCTCACACGTGTCACTGTGAATTACGTACAAAAAAGCCAAAAAGAAAGATTAAAATTCCGTACACCCGAGCCGACGCTGCCTCTTTGTGCATTTCCGAAGAAGGTTTTGCCTTGCGCTAGAATTCTACAACAGCGCTCATAAAAGGTAGCGTTGCGTACAGTCTATAGACCAGTTTTTGTGTCGGAAGTTTGAATTTTGCTTTGATGTTTCATTCCATTTGGTCAAATGACTGAAAAGTGCATCAATATACAATTCATAAACATGCAGTTCACCGTGGTAATAGTCTCCAGAAGAAACAGGTCAACACAAGAGGAATTTTAGCCCTTACTTTGAACCCGCGAATTTTAAAACAAAATCTGAGAATTTAGTATCCACATTAACTTTATCAAAAGTATGTACCACTAAATTTCAAAGTGGTATACATCTTTCATTAACTGTTATCTCAGTTTTGCTCATTGCTGTGATAATATGAAAGCTTCTGAGGTATGAGTGATGCTGAATAATGGCATTGATTTATCTCCTTTTTGAATGCTATGAAAAGTGTTGCTTGTAGAGTCATTGTACTTCACTTACGTAGACTTGTTCTGCTTATAGTATTCTGTCTCAGTGAGGAAAGCAATGGCAAAATACCTCACTCCTCATTTTTACTTAGTCGCTTCAGCCGTTCTCTGAATTTTCTGTTGCTTATGGTGGAGGGAACCAGCCTCCGGGCTAAAGACTTTACATACAGACAGACACTGTCGTCCTAAGACCAAATAGAGGATTCGACAATTAAGGAATTGATGAATAATTGGAAAGAGAAAGTAATTAAATTAGTGGGTTAATTATTTTCACTGTTAATAATTCATTTTTGTACTCCGATCGATTTCAAATGAAAGATAACTAATTATTAATTTACTAAATTAATTGCTGTTATTATGCTTAAATTATTGCCTTTTCAAACACCTCTTAATGTAGTTATAAATGGATATTTTTCTAAAATAAGCAGTATTCATAAAGATTTTACTTTCAGATTCCAGAGTCGTCAATTATGATCACATTTGCAATTCCTTCCCATAATGCCTCATAGTATTTTCTTTCACAAACCTTAAAAGGATGGTATTCTTCCATCTATTTTATTTGTTATACCTTCTCTCTATCTTCTTTGCCCAATATAAAGTAACATTGGGAAGTTTCGGCTACTCACCTAGCCATTTTAAAAACTTTCAACCAAATTTATTTTTTTAGTTTATTTCATTCTGCGTTCTTTACGTCCCAGTCCATTAGTTTGGTCGCATAACTTCGATAAAAACCGAAAAAATTACTTGGTAAGAAAGAAACTTTCCCATATTCACGCTCATTCTCTTCTAAAACCGTCACCATTGTGATTTCTTGCCTAGTCTTTCTCCTTAAAAGCCAAGAGAGCATTTGCTTTTTCCCTTCACTTCTGGACCTAATCTTCTATTAAACCCGCTTAAGTTACGACCGTTATTAAACTTATCGTTTTATTACCTCGGCGCTTCATTCCTTCCTTAGAGATTCAAGCTACATTTCACTTCTTCGTCCAACTATACCTTACCGTTCCTTCCCTCATAAATATTACCTATGCAGTGCCTTCTGCCTCTACCCGTTTGATATTCCTGGCACCACATTGCCCTCATCTACTCTCCCTTTCTATCTCAAAATATTTAGGCTGCGTGTCCGGAGCATACAATTCATCTATAAGTCATTCCCCATCCCAGACTTTTCTGTCTTAAATATTTACCTTGCTTCCTCTTACGTTGCCATGGTTTTCCTCGCTCCTTGTCTGAATCCATACTACGTATTATGCGATGGTGCTTTGTTTCACTTTGTCCCGATGTCCCGGTCATATTCTACGGGACCGAGGATGTGTACCGTATTCGTGTAACCTTAGTAACCGAAGCGAAATAGCTAATAATTAGTATTTCCTAAAATGCGCGTAGGATAATGTATATCAGGTTAAAATGCTTGGTTGATTTGATTTAGTATATTCTCACCCTACCTGTTTAAAAGGCCTTACTTTTCATGAATTTTTAGTGCAAGAGTATGTATTGATACAAAACATATTATTTTGTTTCAGCTTTACAATCGATACTTATTTCCAACGGACGAATGTAATATTAACCACGTTAAAATTAAAAAATGTAGGATTATTTGAACTCTAATTAAAGTTCCAAGTCGGCTAGTTGTGTAAATACAACTATCATACAATAATGTAATTTTTTCGATTTTATATTCATTCACGGAATAAATGTTATCAATTTGGCATGAAGTTCCCTAAAATTGGAACAAGAATTGATGGGTAACCCCGAAAAAGAATAATTGAACGAAGCAAAGCAATTGTATCGAAATGTTTGCTTACATAGAAGAAGAAAAATAACCTTCTATTTTGAAACAGGCCAACAAAGTTTCATGCTCCATATTTAGAACAAAAGAATATTATTTGTTCTTTTTAATGAAATGATAATCTGAATGTTTAATTTTTATACTATAACAGATTGATGTGATCACGATCTGATAATATCACACATTTACATGCCATCTTTTTCTCTTGTTTAAAGAGATAATACTGCCATACTTTTAAAAACTAAAGTCTGGCAAAATAGAACACGTATTAACAACTAAATATCCACGTCAAGAAAAAATATTTTAGAAAAAGTTGCCTTTAAACTTTACGACGGTGAATCTTCCATGCTTCAGTTAAGCTATCCGATTTTCATGCACTTCCTAGGAATTCGGTCACTAACCATCGAATTGAGACAAAAACTGGAAAATTTTTATGTGCAATGGTCCAGTAATCTCAGGAAATTGCCAAAACTGGAGTCGCCAATTGTTCGAAGCATCGGTGAATCACGAAATATTTCAAAAAGCTTTTTATATCCGTCAGACTCTGATGATTCCATTTTTTACATAGCACATACTACCTCACTCCTCATCTTGTCTAGTAAGCCTCATTTCCCTCTTTTAGCTCTTCATAGCTGATGGTAGAGGGGATGAGGTTCAACCGACCTTCGGGCTGAATACTTTACAGACAGACATTGATTAGGGCACAACCGTTTCGCGAAGTTATGTATTTCGTCTCTAGGAAACGCAAAACCATTTTTGGTATCCATAAACAATAAGGTGTATCTAATGATTACGGATATGCGTACACAAGCTTCCGGTCTTATGGAGGTAATGGACACATACTGTTTTGTAACGATTTCATGAAGATGATTATTTGATTGTCGCACGTACTTGGCGTCAGCTTTTCCACAGCTGACGTCATTCACGACAATAATTACACCGTAATCAAAACGTATCCATGGATACGAAATCTATTTCATCCCTTTCACTTACGATTGAAAGGCAAGTGGCAAATCTCTCAAGATGGTAAAACTGTGGAAAAGGTGGTCTTACAACCGATTAAACACGGTAATCCTCTATTGTCTGCGGAACCAAAGGTAAGGGAATGCGCATTGATATTTCCTTTGCTTCACGAATAGATATTCCATGCGATATTCGGGTGTGATGTGCGATATACGTTAAGGATTTATTACCGAACGTGCAGAGAGAGTCAATCGGGAGAATATTCAGGTGAAGTAGAATCAGCGCTGACTCGAAACACACTTGGTGGGCGCCGTTGTAAGTGAACAAACTGCTGGAATATAAGCAATTTCTTGTTGATTCTTGTTGTGGCAAAACCTGGTCTAGGGGTTTAACGATTTTTTGTGTGGTCAACGAAGTTTTTCTCGCGTTTCATTGCGAAAAATATTTCAGCTAGCTAAGCATTCCAGCTTTCTATTACTTTCGAAGAAATTTGAAAATTGCCGGAATATATATATCGGTAAACAGCATCATAAGATCGATTTAAATATTCGATTTCTTGTGTCGTAAGTTTTTTACGATATTAACACTAGTATAGAGGTAAAAAGACGCGCTGTCTAATTAGTATATATGAATATCATATGGTTAACATAAAATCTCTCAAATTTTCTTTAACTGTGGAGAGTACGGCTTCAGTTGAGTGTTCCCCCGGAAGCAATTGCTGCCAATAGCACACTTATATTTATCTGCATTGATTTCATATTATATTTCCACATTTCAACAATTTGGGAGCTGCTCATTGTTGACTTATCCCCATAGATTCCTGCATCGTCTACTTATGTTTCCATTGTCGTGCCGAAAGGCTACCTCTTAAGTTACAGGCATTAATTAATCGAATTGCATTAATTTTGAGCACAAGCTCTAAGTACATACTATACCCCTATTAATACAACTTTATTGTCCTCTCGGATAGATGAGTGGGCAGCGCGTTCCAATTTGGTGAAAGCGGTCCCGGGTTCGATTACCGGCGGGAACCTATATGTGCGAAATGATCTCAGCTGTCGAAGCACTTTTAACAATACTACTACTAGTATAACTTAATTCAGCCTATCATTATTGTTCCCTACATATAGTGATTTGTTGCAGCAATAAGTTGCTCTTAACAATTAGGATTTCGTAAAGAATGTTGATTAAATAGTTATGTTTCAGTTGGTATTGTTAGAGGCTGTACTTCAGATACCTAAGTGTTGGCGCCCCTCTGATTGTCGCGGTCTGAGGAGTATTCCTGTCTTGACTGTCTGTCTTTATAGCCAGCCCTATCATTAGGATACCTCTGAGTTTTTATACACCGGCGCAGTCTGGGAATATTGTTGTATATTGTTGTTGCTAAGTAACAGTTTACGTTGCGTATTACGTGTATTTTAATTATTTTATTATTATTGCGTATTCGGCCTGAAACGTTTCATGCCTACTGTCTGAATAACCGGCCCCGTCTTAAGTTACCTCTGTGTTCTTATACTGAGACGTATATAGCTGTTGCTAGGTAACAGTTTACGTTGTATATCATATGTATTTTTATTATACTGCTATTATTGTGTATTCCAGATTTATTGTCTAATTTATATATTGTAGTTAATGGTGGTATTCAACGACGTGAATCACTGAATCGCGTCAGAGAATCGTATTTGATCGAACTAACCCATTCTTTCCTTCTTTTCAGGTAAGTGCTCCAAATGGCCATCCTCTGATCGCGTAAATGGAAAGTCGAGAAGCCGTAAGTCAAAGCCGTCCTCCTCCGCCATGGAAATAAATGGCGCGGAGGCTTTCCAGTCCGCGATCCCTTATAGATACATCTCAAAGCGCTTTTCATCAGCAGGCGATGATGCGGTCACGCGAACGGGAGTGGCGTCACCGTGTGACTCAAAACTGAATTCCTTTTTCTCGACCAATCGCCGTTTTCCAATCAACGACTCTTTTCAATTGCTCGGCTTTTAATGCAGGGATTGGATCTGAACACATACCGGATATCTTTTTAAATCCACATAACCACTCTATTAATCACTGAGGCTCATGATTTCTGCTGGCAGTATGGAGGTCTTCTTCCCTCAAGAGAAGTCGCTATTCTTAGGAAATCACCGATAAAATTAAAAATCCATTCCTTCAGACGTGCTTTTACGACCAATAAAAAAAAACAGATATGGTTTCCTTTACTTCTCGTGAACCTAAAAATACAACTAGTTGTCAATTTTCTCAATTAACTGTAAAAATATCACGAATTAGTGTCTCATTAGAACAATCGCGTCAGCGGAGTATGGGAATCAATTGTCTGCTGCTATAATTATTAGCTACATTGTTCTTCATGAGTCCCATTATTAAAACTGCGTTGTTGCCAAAAAATCCATGAAGACTTGTTTACTTTACCATGGAGACTCGTTTTAACAAATCCATGGAGACTAGTTTACATTACCATGGAGACTTGTTTTTACAGAAAGTGATTCTTTCGTTTTCATTTATTCTATATCAAGTAGATGGAGTTGGCAAATGTTTCCAGATGTTGGTTTAGAACTTTCTTGTGATAAAACAAGGGAATTCAATACTTTTCACTAAGTTGAAACATGTTTGATAACATCTAAAAGGTCAACGAACAAAAGACGAATCGTGTTATGGAGATGCCAATTAACTAAGTGAAAGCAACCTGATATATTGCTTATAGGAATATAATAGCCATAGTAAAAGTAACTTTTCGTCAACATGAGAATAGTCATATAACCCTGAAAATTTTCCTTTATCATATGATGATAGCTCTTGAGAAATGTTACGAAGGGGTGGTCGAAAGTTTGATTTAAAGCTTGCAACTAAATGTACCTACATCTATCTATTCATAAATACTTATACTTACTTATACTTATCATAAATACTTAGCAAACCATGTTACCGTTTAAGACTGGAATTCCTGCACTATCTGATCCGACAACGGAATCTAACACTATTCCCTAGAGTTTTTCTTAGTACATGTGCTTCGCAGTGTATTTTCCAGAATTTCACGGTATGTTTTACAACGAACTATTTATTCTTGCGTCCAGTTTCTTTAATCGACCAAACCTGTAATCAGGAGACAAGTATAATTTCCTCTATCTTTAACCTATCATCTAATCTCATCTTTCTTTAAAATCCCAATGAGTAAGATCCCTAACTTCAGTTGTAAGTGAGGAAAGATTTAAGATATTGCCCGCCGTTCCCACCGATGGACTTCCTCATGCAGTGCGAGTATTTCCGACCTTACGAGGGGAATCCCAATTTTAGCCTTATCTCGAGGAATAAAATAAGATGCAGCTCAACAGACCTTCTGGAGGAGTGCCTCACGCTTTCTGAGCACGGTCCATTCACATAATATAAGAATACCATTCATGGCTGTTTATGAAGAATGAATGTTTTTTTAAACAGAGCAGAGAAGGACATATTTTTATCTTCTCAGTTTCCATGACAGCGTTGTGCTGCCATGGAAACTAGTATTGTTACAATGCACTCGATAATTAAGTGTGTAGCATATATCGTAATGAGGCAATTATCGCTACGATCATGTAGGAATATTTGCTATTTACCTGAACTTCTTACGACAATTTATTCTGAGGTAACCAGGGAAAAATTAAAAGTCATTTACTGTTCAAAAACTGAAATTCCAATTTCTCGAACACTAAAATTATCAGATGAGTCTGGACGCTACCCGGGTGGAATGTATGCTGACGATAGTCTTCTCGGGCTGCTAACCCAGAGAAGACTATCTTCAGCACTAAAACTATCCTTGCCTATACAGAATTATCGTATGTTACAAAAGGTTTGTCTGTCATTAACTGGTAGTGAGTAATGCTTACAATTTATAAGAACTTGTCGTCTGTTTGTTAACGTAATTTTGTAGTCGACGTCATAATTATTCTCGAATTATAGCGATTTTTCTAAGGCAGATTAAATCAATAACTTTTTTCTCTCCTTCAAAGTAAATGAAGCTTAAATCTTTTACCCTCTATCAACTCTTGCGTCTATGAAATAACATACTGTTTATAGGTTAATTTATTCTCTTCTCTCATCTACCATCTCATCTGTATACCATTGAGAATTCAAATTAACATTGTGTTAGCACAAATATTCCCAATTGTTAAATTTTTTTTATGTTCCGATAATAAAAGAGTACATTTTCACTTAATATACTTATTTATCTTCCAAATATCGATTCCACTTTTAAAGTTTACCAATTTACTGTCACGTTTCATTGGTCAACATGAAAATGGCTTCCGACGGCTTTCCGCAACAATAGTTGTTTATCCGTTACTACAACGCTCTCCTTTCGCAACAATGCGAGCAGCACTTCTTTATTATTTTATTAATAATTGATGAGATGTGCGAGTCAGGGATTCATTGGCAGATAACGGAAATGGATTCTCTAAAGGCGTATCTAAAGGATAATTGAAAAAGAAGCAATTCCAAGTTTTCTCCTCCCAGCGTCTCTTTAAGAGCCTAACGCGTTGTTATATATCGAAGAAATCTGCCGCATCATCTGTGAAAATTGAGGTGTAACGGCCACTTGGGGAAAGCGAGAAGTCAGGAAGTCATCGGAAGCTGGCATTGGCGTGGGTTATTGGGGGGATATTACTTGGGCGGGGTGAAACACAAGCGTGGGCGTGTTGAGCGCCGTGAAAAAGTATCTATCGAAGAAATAAAAGAGAAAGAGGGAAGTTGCTGGAACAAACGTTGGCGGAGGGAAAAACTACAAACTCTCCGTCCTATTGGGAAGTGGTTTTCCTTTGATTTGGCCCTAAATTCCTCGGCTGCTGCAGTCTGCACTCGAGGACCCGATCGATGGCCGACGCTTGCCTATAAGAGCGGAACCGGGGCGTAGAATCCGCCAAGAACTACTCCGAGGGCCTCTCATAGCCCTCTGATTGCGCACTGAACTTTGACACGGAGCAGAACAATTAGGGGGGCATCAAAATCCCTCCGCTAACTTCCGAAGTTAATCTCACGGAATTAGCGGGTCCTGATTCAATTAACCCGACACCATTTCTATTTGAATTAGCTTGAATACGAAAAAGGTCGTGGGAAATTACGTTGAGTGTGGTTTCCGTGATTTTTACGTGCCAAAACGGGTGCGAATTCGAAGAAAGGAGACGGAATTAGTGAATTTAGGGAGCTCGCGAATTAACTTTGCGAGGAAAGATCGCGGTGAATTTTTCCGCGAAGGATTTGCAGCTATAATTGGAAAAATATGCGGATTTTACCGCGTGTGCACCCCTTTCCATACACTATGAAGTAGCTAGCAGGGTATATTCTGAATCAGGTAAGGATAGGTTTCATATTCAGGGGTGGTAGAAGAACTATGCACTGAAGAATATTTCTGGAGATGAATATGGAAGATAAATTTGGACAAAATTTCTGTTTAACTAGTTTTTATTTTCGTTATCGTCAGAAAATGTTTGAAATCATAATTACGTGTTTAGTTGAGCTTTTTCAGAAGCGAATTTTTGCAAATTTAAAACTTCAGTGGAAGCATTATGCCTTTATGATTTCCAAATCGTGACAACAATAAGCTAAAGAAGTAACTCGAACGCTTTTTGTTTACAGCCCCTGCCATACGCCGAAAGGCGGCTTGCGGGGTATTTATGTAGATGTAGAATAGAATGTGGGGACCCACACCCCTTCTATTCATACTGAATACTCTATTAGTCGTGTGAATTAAAGTCATTCGCACTCTAAATTTGAAGTTTTGGAACTACGCGGTGATTCTGATCTGAGCGAAACTGCAAAATATTTAAGCTGTATTTGACTAACTGCATAGTCCGTATGCGAATTATGCATTACCTATTCCGTGACTAAATAGACCGAATTAGGCATGCCGTAGGGCTTTTGCGTGCAAATTTTGCGGCAGAATACTAAATCAATTTTAATAAATAAACAATTAGTGGGAAGCGCTTACAAATACATTGTTATAAATGCCACCGTTATTATTCTATTTGTCCTATGCCTCAATAGGAAAATCGCTCCATAAATCTGCGTGATATTATGTTAGGTCAGGAATGGAAAAAATTCAGGCTTCGTTTAAAAGATATTTCGATAAAAAAGTTTTAATAGAACATCGACCTGTTAAATTAATTTTGTTTGATCGTCACGCGAAAGAAAATTTTGCTTATTAACGTAGTATTTTCGTTTTTTGTGTGTGATAACTTACACAGAAATATCGTTTTATCTAACTTTTTACTTAACTTTCGAAAAGGAAATGAGGTATATTGCTCAAAGGAATAGGTTTCTTAAATGCCTTCCGTGTACTCACACCCTTTGCGATCTCGTGATTGAGTGCGGTCAAAACAATATATAGCCATTTTCAGTGGGAGTAAATTATTACAAATACATTAATACTTAAATAAACATCAAAACATTAACTGAATGTAAATTTGGATCTTTATTCCGATTATAAAAGCACAATAAAGAAATGTTTATGGATATTACGTATGATATGAAGAGATCAAGAATTTCCGTTTCGATATCAATCAGTAAAGGCCGTTTTCTTTAGTTGTCATGATTTATGCACTTATAAACGGCAAGAAAATAACAATATTTTCACGTAACCAAACATTAGTAATAAAAAGTATTTAGCTGATTATTAATCGCGATCCACTGTTTATTAATAATGAATTTATAGCAGTTAATATGCTCAATAATTAACTAAAAACAAAATGAAACACTAACTTCGCGGCGACGTCCGATATTCTGTCTCGAAATGTATCTCAAGAACTTTCAGTGTTTACAAACAGTTTCGTTGCTATGGTCGCAAGAAATAGCGTTCGTCCGGTCATTTTTTATTTACGTCGTTTGCATTTGCGTTGCAAATAGAAGACCTGAATCATTGTGCGCGGCGTCACTTCCACCCCCGATCCCGCCCCCGACTCTGCCCCCATTCCGCCCCCTTCGCATCCCCTTTCACTCCCTTACGCCGCAGCATAATCAATCATGGATTTCAGCTGTCGAGTCCTCCGTGTACAAGAAAATCCCCTATCGACGAATTTCTGGAGCTGCGTGAATAATTTCGTAGGGATGAAGTATTCGATCCTCACCACGTTATACCGCGGGATCAATCATTCCGGTTTGCTCTACATGTGCATTAGTTTTCACTTTATTTAATCCACTTGCCAAAAGGCGGACGTGTGCTTCGGAAACTCCCTTCTTACCTACTTACTCCGATCCTTGAATCTTTCATTCCTAACTTAGTCTGCGCGAGAGAGACACTGCGAAAACGTAGAAAACAGAAGGGCGAAAACGGAGGACGTGGACTGAATTTTGAATCCGCTAATGCGAAAAAGCCTAGCGTTGTAACAAGGAAAAACTTTCACTCTATCGGGAAAAAACTTCTGGAGAAATTAAAGGGGAAATATTGAGCCCGTAGTATTACAATGTTGGCTACAATAATAATAACAATAATAACAACAACTGTAATAATAATTATTATAATATTAATAATAAGTACGTAAAAGCCTAGAAGCAATTAGAATAGAAGATCAAATTATTGTTCAACTACAAAAAACCACAATAATTAGTACTTGCTGCATAGTGAGAAGATTTTCATGACTATTAAAAAAGCAATAGATGAGCCTATCCCTTTGGTGCATCGCATCCGGGATAGATAAATGTTTCCTAACCTCCGAGAAGAGAAGTGCCAAAGAAGGGTCTAACAATAAGTTGTCTCCATCAGTAAATAAATAATAACGTCATTATTATTTCCTTGTTGATAACAATGAAATAATGATGATAATAGTATTAACTATAAAATATTATATATTTATATAAAAGGAATAAATTATTAATATTTATTATTAACATTAAAATAATGATTATAATACTTTTTTATTGAGGGACGAGATGAGACAACTTGGTACCTTCTTACATAAACGGTTTCTATGGAAAATGCACCAATAAAATTGTACATTTGTCTAAAATTGTATGCCTTCATTTATCATATTTTGACTTTTTACTCACATAGATTTATCTCACTATTCAGAAAAAGGTAGATCGTTGTTAGTTCGTCATTTTAAAAAGTGAACTTTATTTCAGTTAAAATCATTCACTTGATATTTTTACATTGATCCATAGAAGTAAATCCTAAGTAAATGAAACCGCATGTTGGTCATCTAAGCATTGCTTATTTGAAAATAGGATATCCTACGGATTATCTGGAAATACAATCGAACTCAGATATTATAATGATCTAAGAGCATTATTAGAACACGAATAATAGTCGAGGATACTATTCCGCGCGACAATTTTGCCGTTTCAATTGGCGGTACGTGATATAATTGGACCCTCATTCAATTTCTGAATTTCTGAATAACCCTCTTTACCGCATTTTACGTGTTATGAAACGAGACACCTAGTTGGGATTACATTGCACACACTTTTAATACGATGACCTAAAAGTTCGGAAATGTACCAAAGCCTTGAAAAATGCGACGAATTTACATTTTTATGGAGGAGGGAATCGGTTTATACCTATAAAATATGGGCCTGATGCCACTCTCCCTCGGTATTACATTAAAAATTCCGTTGAGTCTCTTAATCCTTCGAAGTCGGGGCCAGGCCAGGCTTTAAGAGGGCTCGCTGGGGGGCCCACGAAGAAGATTAAAATAAAAAAATTGAAAAACTCTGGATGTAAAATTCTACGGTATTTCAAAATCCACAAAACCCAAGCATGTCTTACTCTCCCATACTTTTGTAATAAAACGAACTTTGAATTTGTTTTAACTGAACGGCATAAAATTAAATTGGGAAGTTCTAAATTCACCCTTAATCAGAACAATGGTAGCGATGGAAACGGAGCAGGTATAATAAATAATCGGCTTTTTATTCTGATCCCGACGTTAATGTTCACCTGTCAAAAGAATGGCTTTCACTAATTACTTTTTGTATCTTTTTTCGATCGATTTCCTAAAGTAATTTGCGTGATGGGTTCATAACTTAACGACTGTAAATAAACTTTCTAAGAACACGAGAAATAATAGAATATGCAATTTACGAAGGTAACCTTAGTAACTGACTTGCTGATGTATGAATTACTGTGTACATTGCTACCTAAACTTACGAACCGTTCTACATACGGAATTTCCGACAAATGAACTTTTTCATTCCTCCATTTTACCTCTATATGCGAATCTCGAGATACGAACTGAAAAATAGAATACATGTAATGAAAACTGGATTTTGCGATATGAAACTAATTAAGTTCGTAGGTCGACGTACCACTCTATTTTCTATAACACTTGTTTCTGTATTGATCTGCTTGCTTTTCTGACGACCAGTGGAATATTACGCAAATACTGCTGAATGTAAATCAGCTCTTAAATACAAACCTTAAGCATCGTTTACATAAATATATTAGGTTTTTACCCAAGCAAAACTGAAACTAAATTTCCTTTGAAGAATAAATACGAGGAACCAAGACAAACAATCTGCCTTCGATGCAAATTTCAGTTTGTTAAATTCGGTTTCAGTAAAAAGCAAAACTTTCAGCGATACCAATACGATCTTTAACATTAATATTACGTACTTTTTCAATTAAATTAATCATTGAAACTTGTCAATAATTAATCACTACGTAGTTATAAGTTTTGTAATTAACGAGTTTAGCCCTAAAATCATAGAAATACGATGGAAAATATTTCATTTTCACAGTTTTTTCCGAGTAATATGAAAATTTTAATCTATAAACTTTTACCCGCATTTTCGTCTTTACCGTTACTCAGTGATTTATTCGAAATCACCTAAAAACATGATTTTATTTCACTTTTCCTTTCCCTAATTTTTTATATATTTTTAAAGTGGCAGCGTGGCGAAATGATTTTCTATAACTCACTTAGTTTGACATGTATCTAGTCGATTGAAGTAATTAAACGTAGACAGAGGAAATGGGTGGGTCAAATACCGAGAGAAGACGGATTGCTGAAGAATGTAATAGAGGGTAGAATACAAGGGAAAAGACAAAGGGGAAGACAGAGACAAAAGTTGTTAGATGACATAAAGGGTGGGGTAAATTACCAGGAAGTAAAATAAATGGCGTTAAGAAGGGAATATTAGAGCACATGAACCTACCGAAAGGGAGAGCACTGATAAACGTATCTATCGTATGTAGTCGCAATCTTCTGTAAGAAAATTAAATTGCACCAACGTTTTACCATAATATTGTCAAAACTTCATCACCTCTATGTTGTGCCTACGAATCAGATTGTTGTTTCTTTCTCGATTTCCCACTCCTACTATAAGTCGCCGAATAACATGTGGCGCCGGTTAAGGCATGGTTCACTGTAAATGGCTCATTCACATCAGCCAGAATCGTCAAACCGGTGTATCAAGAAAGTAGTAGCTCTTCTCCTTAGGAGTTGGGGTGGGGAACGACGAATGTTCGTTGAAAAAGAGTGGGACTTCTTCTTCTAGAAAAGTTCCTTCCGGAAGCTGTAGGTAGGTTGCCCCGTTACGTGGGGAGACAGGTTCATTCCGAAAAAAATAAGAGAAATCGATTGCAGGAGCTGGAATTATTACGGACCATAGACGGAGAGGCGGCATGATGGAGATTAGGCTGTCTTCTGACCTTGCGTTCTTTGCTCACCGACGGGATTGCTAATTTCTGCTTGTATCGGAGATGATCGAGGAGTTTTTTACTGGTTTAAAGGTCTGAAAGCCGAGATCTTCGAGTTAATATCGAAAGCAGTGCTGCCAAACTTAAGAATCTTAAAATCTGCCGAAACCGTGAAACACGAAAATCCGTTGAAATGATATTTTAAACGGTGTAAGACATCCGTGGAAAAGATTATCTGAAGATGTTCGGATTTTTTTGATTTTAGTTTACTTTTTTAATAATAATAATAATTAAGTTCATGATGGCCACTAACCCACAGCCTTTGATAAATCAATTCACAGCCTCATGATGGCGATGTAGCCGAAATCAGTGTTCAAACATATATTTAAAGTGTATAAATTACGAAGTTCTCTTTATTTCCCTATAACGTCGTTCCACGAAGTCCGGCCAGATATAATAGAATTTATACCATTCACAACCTTTAATAAATAAATAAGGATTATAATTACATTACTACAGAATTTGTACGAACTGTACCTTAAGAATATCTAAATCTAACCTAATCTGTGCTGCTATGTTTATGTAAAATTTATAACATTAGAAATAAATAACGTTCTCAAAAATCAGTTGTACTTACACATGCATAAACCAAATGCCACGTAATGCTTAAGAAAAGAATTATGAAGCTTAAAATGAAGGAGATTCTTACAAATATCATAAGGAAAACAGGCGTGGGTTTCATTGTTGGTATATTAAATAAAAGTAATGAATATTGCAGTTTGAATATTGCCATGGTGATAGTCCTTGAGTCATCAGTTTAATTATGAACATTATTACCCACAATTCCAGTCCGCCGAATCTATTTTTATGAAGAATGTAACATCAACTGTACGCGAACCAGCGTTTGAGAACCATCACTCTGTAAATCTACATCTACATACCTATATATCCAGCAAGCCGCCTTTCGGCGTGTGGCAGGAGGTGCATGCATCATGACCTCTTCCCTAACGGATTACTTTCGCGTATAATTCGCGGATAAAATGAATAATTGAATCGATTCGTTCTATAATCTATTTCCCTGATGTTTCTCGCAATATCAGAACGGACATGTAACATGGAGGACGCATTATATCGGCTACATTTTCTGTAAACTTGCTTTCTCTGAACTTGGTAAATTAATCCTTTGTTTAAATCTTCTATCTTCTAAAGATTCCCATCCTGCACCCTGAAGCATTTGGGTGAAACACTGATTTGTCGTCATAAGTTTTCACGAAAAGTTTCGCCTTTCGCTGTACCTTTTCTAATTCACAAACGCAACACTTTTCGGAAGGATTCCATACACTACAAGCATACTCAAGGTGAGGCCTAACTAATGCAAAGTGACGTAGCTCAGGGACTTTTTCTTCGCTCCTACCGACAATTCTCTTGACGAATTCGAGTTTCTTAAGAACTCATCCACATATATTCCGAATGTGGGTGAGAGTTATTCGTGAGGGTTACTCCAGAGTATATTTCCGATACTTTTGTTAATACGTTTACCCCTCGGAGGCCGTACGAATAATCAATGCCAATATATTTTCTTTCGAAAAAGTTAGCTACTGAACATTTGTGTACACTGAGCTCTAATGGCCGAAAGATATGTCGTAAAGTTAACCAAAAGATCGTTAAAATCTTCCTCCCTCCCCAACTAACGGTATCCTTCCCTAGAACCAACTTTGTGTTGAGCATCTACTGAAATTTTCTTACTATAACAGATAATTATTCGCGAACTTTTTAGAGCAGAATCTACCGCGAAACATTCCGCTATCCCTCGAGTGACAATTTTTTCTGCAAAGTGACAACGAATTCCGCCAAATGTAGCGGAAAGCGCCAAATTAGCTGCACTGATCCTGATTAAAAATTTTTCTTCGAGGATACAGCAAAAAACCCACCCAGAGAAACTTGGATTTCAGCCAAATTTTTTGTGAAATTCTTGGCGCGCAAATGACTACACCTGTTCAAAATGTTCACCTGTTTTCGTCCAAGTGTATAATAGCCCCCGATCCGAGGGTCCCTCAAACAAAGGAGATCATTAATCCTTCCTCAACATCTTCTCACTTTGTTAGCGACCTCTTTTGTTACCTTCGCGTATTTTCTCAGCTTCCGTCTATCATTTATTCGCACATTTTTGAGCCAAAAACCGCACCCTTGGACTCGCACGTTAATTAAGGCCAAGAAGCGTTTTTTGCGAAAATTCATCAAATCTAAAATAGACGACCTCGTTTCCATATTTATTAAATAACTTCCTCCCCAGTACTCTGGCGAAAATTAGAAGCAACTTCTATACTAATATTCCCCCTGAAAAATACCTTGCGTTATGTATGTACATTTGCGTATTTCCATCGGATACACTTAATCAGACAGTACAGAGAACAAAGTTTCTCTCAATTACTTTAGTCTTTCATCCTTCCTAATGGCTGCGATGATAAGTGTTAATGAAACCAATTGAGGAATTAATTATGCTGAATAATTATTCTTATCTTGATTGAATTCTATGAAAAGTTCAATTCTCATGGTAATTGGGCCGAAGGTACATGTAACCTTTCCACTCATTGGCTCATTTCGCCCAGTGGGGATACGTATGGCCAATTACCTCAATCCTCATCTTGCCAATAATCGGATTTTTATTATATGCCCCCAAACATAATGAATTCACCACAACCCCTGAATACAACGCAAGATTTTGAAATTAAAGATATATTCCCAAGGAGAAACGGACATGAAAACAATCTGACTGAACCGGGATACGAACCGGGGTCTCCCAATTGCCGGTTGGTTGCTCTAACCAAGTTACCTAAACCCTTTTCCTTGTGTAACGATATATTATCAATTTTGTACAATTATATTTCTCCTGGCACAAAAAGAATAGAATACTCTTAAATTTTATACCAATTATCGACAGTATAATTTATGTTGGGAAAATTTAAAAACTTTATCACACCGAGATGGTCTACATGCAATTCAGCATAAATTCACATCGTTGTAAATTGGGTCATTTCTCTGTATTTAAGCGTTATAGATTACAAAAGATCCGTTAATTACAAAATATACCAATTTTGTGGTACCCTGATACGTACATTTTTTCACCGTTAAATTAGCTTTCAACGTGCGCCAGGAAAGAAATACTTCTAACAAACAGAGTATCCTGGCTCAATAAGGAAAGTTTTGGCTAACTACCTGACTCCTCATCTTGGGTAATATACCTCATTCCCCCTTCAGAGGTGTTGGTCGCTAATGGCGGAGGGCTTGTGGAAACATCTCGGACTCGTTCCATTTAGAGTATCCTTGCTCAGAAAGAAGAGCAAAGGACACATACCTCACTCCTCATCTTATACAATAAGCCTCATTCCCTCTTCATAGCCAATGGTGGAGGACGCGTGGTTCAGAACGTCCTACGGTCTGAATTCAGTACAAACAACTTTATACGGTCATCACGCGTGCATGCGCTAGTCAAGTCGTTATTTGTTACCCGTGTCCAAAAACATCGAAAACATTCTTTGTGAGCAGTCGCTCATTATCCGAGGCACAAATGTGCGCTGGAAAAAGTGAAGCTCGATGAAAGTGCTGCGTGTACGCATGATCACCCGCGCACCACTCGCAGCAGCTGTGTCGGAATAGAGTGAATGGACATCAGCGGGGGGAGCAGAGGAAGTGCTTAGAAAGGATGTGATCGGTTGATGATGGATGACCGAGTCGCTATTGGTATTCGCATCGTCGTGTACCTGGCCTTGGCTTGCGAAAATGCACACCCGGCTCTTAGTGGTTCATTTCCTCCGAAAGGAGATATTGTTTAATCGTTGACGTCAGCGTTGCCATTAGAAACCTTCAAAATCGACCTTACGAAGGTCTTCAAACAAGGCCGAAAGACAATAACACGAGACAGTGTTTCCAATACCTTTTGGAGACTCGACCCCCTTGTTCAATAAATTACGTCGATGACCCCACGCCCTACTGCCACCGATAAAACCTTTTATCATAAAAGTTTTAATTTAGAATATTCTTGTAGGTAATAATAAAATCGATATTCGTCATATATTGTTGGCTGAGGTGGCGGAGTGGTTAGTTCCTTCCAAATCGTAGTCCAGGTTAACCGTTAGAGAATGGTTGAGTGCTTACATGAATAATAATATATTTAATATTAGATGTAATTGGGGTTATAGATAACTTCTTTAATGTTTCAATTAAAGAGATTGTTGTTTTTATTATTATTATTGTCGTTGGTGTTGTTGTCTTTGTTGTTGTCGTTGTAATTGGTGCTATTGTTGCTGTTGTTGTTGATATTGTTACTGCTATTGTTATTATTATTATTATTAATGAACTTAACTAATTGAGCGAGCTTCTAAAAAGTGGCCAGTGATTACAATAAAAAAATGCTTACAATTATTATTATTATATCGCTAAATGTAATTCGGGGAAGTTCATGTGCTGCGTGAAACTCGCCACTGATGCATTTAATCACAAATAAATATTAGAGCACGAAACCAAGGAAATTAATTAAACCAGTATGGTGAGGTTGAAAACCAAGAAAGCCAAATTACCGAAAAATAAGTGAATCTCAGCTCATACGTACAGCATCTACAAAACTGCTAATTTAAAATTAATCTTTCCATTCACGTGACAGGAAATTTTCCAGTTAAGGGTTGAGAAAACCTTCTCATGACAAAAATACTTAGAAATTATGATACATGATAAAAATACTTAGAAATACTTGGCTGTCAGATTTTAGTTTTACCTCCTACTCCAGGGATGGCGAAATTTTTGTCGGGAGAGTGTCAAATTTGATAAAAATAAATGCCTTTCGTTCCAATGTAGCGTAGCTTAATCTGACATTTAAGACACTGACGTTATCTTTGTCATTACATGATACGTTTAAGATATTTCATTGACAAAATTCAATCACGGAAACCAATTATTTACTCATCATAAGTGTCCTACCTTTCGGTAGCCTCATGTGCCCTAATATTCTCCAATAATCGACATTTCCTTCACCTCCCGGTAACCCACCCCAGCCTTTATGTCATCTAACAACTTTTGTATGGATCTTCAATATTTTAACTGAAGAATGTATATAAAAATAGCGCCGTACGAAGTTTCGCGTGCTGTACTAATTGCCTCGCGTTCCATAAGTTCGTCACACCCTCAGTAGGCAAATTGCTCCCTAAAAAAGCCAAAAGGGGTAGGGGGAGAGCCGATCGCCCCCCTCTAGCTACAAGACATGCTCTCGCGCCCAGCACTCCCCTGCCGCCTCTTTCATTCTTTTCGGTCCCATAGATTAACGGAGCGCCTCCGTAGGGGGCAATTTTCCCTCTCTGGGAATCTCCGTCTTGGAGTGAAATACGTTACAGTAAGCTATAGACACAAGCACGGCGCTTTGTTCATCAACAAGTGATGTATTCAATCAACAACTGATGTTCATTTATTCTACATATTCATCTACATTTTCGTCTGGTAATCATTAACGACGTATCCTTCGTTAACGTCACTTGAAATCATTTACAGCTTAAATCTTATTTCGTGGAGTTTTACATTTCCTTTCTCATATTACGCGACTTCTGTCAATCCATTTCGGTATTCATTCACGTTTTTACATGGTTATATAGTTCTAGGTATAACTATGCCACAGGGTTACTATGTCAAGCTGTAATCTTATTGGTGATAACGTATTATGACGTAGAGACGATATTAGTAATAATACGCCTTTATTTGTCGGCTTCGTTGCAGACGAAAAAGAGAAACAAATGCCTATCAAAGTATAGTCTCTCTAGGAATTCGATTAGGAACTATGTATTACATGGTCAAGGCATACTACTGTTCTAGTGGCAAGAAGTTGGTCATTAATAGTATTTGAGACGCAATTACAGCAGGGTGACCTTTATCCGAGTGTATGGGAACAGCGACCAACTCAGGTAAACAAAATCTCGGTAATATTTGAGAACGTGATTTAAAACAACTAAATTAAAACAAGATCTTTCCAAGCCATCCCATTTCATATCAGGTATAATCAAATCAGAGACGTGTCCACGTATTATTTGCTACGGAAGGGCACTCAGGTTCTTCTGTACGCAACTGATTCAAACATAGAGTAAGGATTAGGTATTTAACTTAATCTTCACTCTATTGATTCATAAACCAGTGGCGATTTGGTTCGATAAACAGCATCGAGCTCTTCACTACACTCTGCCTGTATGAACAGACCTGGATACGCAAAGAATCCAGGTAATTGTGGGTCTTCATAAATGGAGTTTCAAATGGGGGCGAAGAGGGGACTGCCCCCTCCCCTTGATGACTTTTTACCATTGATTTGCCTAGGATCTTAGGAGGAACTCGACTTATATTCTGACTACGGAGTGTTCCTACCTTCATTATGCGTCTACTTCATTTAACACTTTAAAATGAGATTTAAAAATTATCTGGAGGTTAATTCATAAGGAAATTGTCTTAATCAGCCCCTTTCCTTTGGCTTGTTCGTACACCCATTTTTAGTTCTGCCCCCGATCTTCACAAAGGTAGAAGAACGGAAACCTATCAAATCCAAGAAATGTGTGGAAGGATGTCTTTCTTTTCCATTAACTAATTTTCGTTCAGTTCTAAAAAGTAAGATAATCGACTGCGGTATCGGACTGGTTAGCATGCAAGCGTCCCCCGGCTAATCGGATTTATCCTGTAAGGGATTTATCCTGTAATCTTGGAGAAATGGGGAATGGGTCTGTGTTCTTAAATAATAATAATTATTGAAATGGATGTAATTGGGGTATTCCTGTTTCCATTAAAGAAAAAATTATTATTATACAGGGGTGTAGCCAGGATTTGTCCATGAGGAGGGTTTAGAACCATTGAGTACTACATTACCTATAGTCCAAGGGCAGGAATACTTCCGCCCAAAATGTAATGAAAATATAAGCTGATTTATTTTTATGTATACCCTGCGAATCTCCAGCGGTGTTTGTATGGCATAGAGGCCATCCTCTCGCATGCTTTCGTTTATTGTTGGCTCTGTTCTCATTGGGGGGTTTGAACCCCCAAAACCACCCCCTTGGCTACGCCTCTGAATACAGTTGTCTAACTGAGAAAAAGAACAACATCTTCATGTCGATTTATTGGAGATGGTGGATCTTTGTTAACATCATCGGGGGTAACCCCGAAACTGATATTTATTATCAATAGGGGTACCTATATTCCTTTGAATATTATGTTTTTATGTTATATCATGTATGTTTGTATACTTTGTAATGCAAAGGAATAAATACCATTATTATTATTATTTCAATCTACGTGCAGCACAAAGTGTATACTACATGATGAGTGTGTAGGGGATACCCGTGTATATGAATATAATAATTATAATGATAACTACGACTCTATTAGGCGAATTTTAGTCTTAAGAGATTACTCTCACAGTTAACTTTTACAACTCACGATCACGAACAACCATGCTCCAACCAGGATAAGAACGCGGGACCGCGACGCTGCAAGGATAACACGCTAACTACCACGCCTCCGAGGCCTGCAGTATCGAATGTTTTGCCGAATGCCCAAGTTCGTCCACATGAATTGAACCAGATTGGTTCAGCCACAACATCGAAATCTACTCTCCGGTCAATGCGGGATATTAGTTAATCAATACTATACTGCATATGTATCTCTTAGATACCATTTCAATAGCACGCAGTGTGCTTATTCCCCAGCACCCGCCCTTGTTTTATATCAGACACCCTCCGGTATCCCACCGCAGAGGTATAAAAACCTCCGTGAGAACCCAAAGGGGTGAGACTCCTAAAACTTCGTGAACCGCAACTCAGGGTAAACTACATAACCCGCCGCCCGTGCCTTTCCGGGGAAAATAATAAACAAAAGGGAACTACGCCGCAAAGAGGGGCCAACCAGATACTTCCTGTTGCCGCGTGAAAATGTCTGCCTTCCAATTCTACGAATCCCAGCGTCTGAAGAACTGCTGTTCTTTTGTCGACGGCGCCCCCTTTCGACCCTCCGCCGCAACCTGACCGCAATTTTGAGGAGACCTCACAACGACTACGAAAGGGAAGCCACCCTGCATGTCTTCAGCCATCGAAGGAAAGCTTTCGGTAAACTTTTTCACTCAGAGCCGAACTCACCGTTAGGAAGGTCTCAAAGAAAACAATCGGAGAAATAATACGAATTCCAGCGGGAGATGGGGCGAACTTGAATGGGCGATCCGAGGAATTTAAAGGAGTTCCAGTTTGTCGATAGTGAGATAAAAGTATTCTTCTTTACAGTGAGACATTCGCAATGATAAGAACGAAACGGCCTCTTATACGAGTTGGAGAAACTTTAAATTCCTCCATTAAAGGTAGTTTTCGAATTATTTATCGCATAAACTATATAATAATAACAACAATAATAATAATAAGTCTTTATTAAAGGGCTAGATTGAGACTTCTTAGTCCCTTGTACTATACATAGTGTAGTCCTATATACTATACACAAATTTTGCAGACCTGCCGCCCGGGTTTTTTCCCATTTTTTCGTTTATAGCGACGAGGTATACAAAACACCGTGAATGAACTTCCGGTGGTATTTACATCGAATACAACTTGTGGGCATTTTCTAAATGCCTATCCTCAAACATGATAAGGGCAGGAAACGATGTAAATTAACATTTCCATCGCAAATATTTTTCAACACTTTTTAACGATTCATTATAGAATTGCAAAAATATTTTTGCAAACTTAGATTAATAGAAAAGTTGGGTAGAATCCATTTCTCGCCCATAGATAATAGCTGCATTTCATCTGGACGAACCGTAATTCCCTAAGTAACACCATATGCTGAGAATTACTCTAACACTTTGAATTTTAATCGGCTATAAATTTTTACAGCGAAACTTAAGGCCGCAGACACACGAGGTATGCAGTAATCAAACAATCACCGTTGATCTAATAAATATCCATTGTTGATTTGTCCCAATGAGGATTCAACAATTCGCTAACGGAAATTTAACAATGTATTCAACGATTACACAACTATAAAAGTCGCTGTAGATACAATAACTTCGTCGAAATCCATGCAAATTTAAAAAATAATCGATATTTTTGTAAAAGAAATTAAACTCCCGCCTAACTCTACAGGATAAAATACTTCTCGACTATTATAGACCCAAGCCTAACCCAACCACCGTTAGTCTAACGTATATCCATTGTCGATGTATCACAATGAGGATTCAACAATTCGCCAACGAAAATTTAACAATGCAGCGGATTCAACAATCACACAACTATAAAAGTCGCTGTAGATACGATAACTTTATCAAAATCCGCACAAATTTAAAAAATAGTCGATATTTTTTAAAAGAAACTAAACTCCCGCCTAACTTCACACGATAAAATACTTCTCGACTATTAACGACCAATTAGATAAATTCACGAGCTGTTTCTTTTGTTGTATTTTGACTCCTGCGGTAAATGTATGCAAATATTCATTCCCTGACAAGTATATACCTTAACGCAAGATTTAAAAGCATACAAAAATGCTGAATAAATCGGAAGTTTCGATGTAAAACAAACCAATAAATCTCTCATATGTTTTCCGTCGATTATTTCTTTTTTTCGGAGACCGGTGATTGTGTGGTCTAATGTTTGCTTATAAAAGCAAATGTCTGCAATGGAACAGCCCTAGTGGCATTGAAAGTTGCATTATTTTATTCATTTCCATTGGCTGCATAAAGATCCGTCACATAACTCCCTTGCCTCGGAGAGGTTCGCGTGAATAAAAATATGAGTCCAACCCTCTGTCAGCTGCCGTTTATTTTTATACTGACATCCCTCGTCTTCTACTTCGAATGTCTACCCTCTCTGTCCTTATAACGGTCTTATACGCACGTATTATGTACTTCAACTGTTTTTCCCACCTCTTTTTCCGCCAAGGCCAGCAATGTTATCTCAGATCAAATGAAATAATTCTTGTTTCACTTTCGGAACCTTTTTCAAGACAGTGTGCAATTCGGGATAACACCATAGTGGTTACTTTGGAAACCTTTTGATCAATAGAACAGTTTGTTCACTCTTATATCCGATATCCTACGCAAATATACGGCCATTTTGAATTTTCGAAATTATGTGTCCAATAAACCAACAATTTCCGCTTGATTGAACTCCCGACCATTACAGATGAATTGTCATTAGATACAAACTGATTTACGGAAAGCTGTCATTGTTCAACAAAATACAGAAGGCGATTTTCTCAAATGACATTAAAACATAGATAATATATAGATATCGAGGTACATATTACGCGAGATCCGCAATATACAAAGACCGCAGACTTAGAGAATGGGAAGCATTTTCATAAAAGAAAAGGAAAAACACTGATGCACTCGTGAAAAATAGTTTACATTGTGTGTGCGGCCTAATCGAAGTCCTGTATGGTCCGGAACTGTGACAAAATAGTGATCTAATTAATTTCAGAAGTCGTTGCCGTTGATATGGCTTCTGGGTTAAAATAGTAATGTTAATGAGAAAGTATATACCTCAAAGGGTGTATCTATAGTTTCCTTGGTAACAATAAACAGTAAATATTTATCTCTAACGGGTGAAATAAATTGTCACTACTACTGAAATTCTAATACTCTAAAATCATCATGAATCAAAGTTTTAACGTAAATTAAAGAACAGTTATCTAAATGTCCATCGATGGTTTACTCAAATGAGCAAAATTCACCAGATAATCGTTCAATAATGATTGTTTAGTATTCAGTTTTTTAGAATTCATTTGGTATTATATATTGATCTCAATATTTTAACCCAGCCATTTAGAGCTACCTATTCATATAGATCTATACTCATTTTGAACCGTATTAAAGGATGAAATTCATCCATATTACTTTCGCAACTGATATTAATAATTATCATTTATTTTCATTGTATTTTATATAATTACTATTCATTTTGATCATATTTTACTGATATCATTAAAGATTATGATTTTGATACGAGTTTAGCCATTGCGTACCACTATGAACAGGTAATCCGAAGCGAATTCCGTTTCCTTTACGAGTAGCAACGGACGAAAAAAAAGAACAAGGTTTCTAGATGAGTTAAAGGAGAGAAATATGGCCCCCGGAAAATACGAAAATCCTTCAAAGTAAGCATTACAATATTTGATTCCCATTTTTCCATCAAGACGACTACGAGACGACACTTAATAACGTCTCAGGAAGAGAGGTCCATTAAACAGCGGAAAATGAACATGATGCTCAAACAATCCAGGGTCCTTTTGTCTCTTATCCCCTTCTTCCCCTTTTTCATTTCATTTAATTCACTTACAGAAATGAAAAGGATTTCCCCTCCGCGCCGACAACCACTCTCCGTATTTACTGAGTGGAAATCTGCTTCAACTTCTCCACGCCATATACAAGCGCCTGGCGTTTTCCGGATCTTGGGCAATCTCGGTGCCACTGGATCGAGAAATCCCGGTATTAGCAATATTTCTGTTCCAAACGAAACGAGCCGCGCAATATTTGCGAATGCATTGTTTATGAAATTAATGAAAACGTTCGGGTAATATGAATGTACGCAAATGCAAAAAATAAAGAATTTAAACTACGACTTTTCATTGAAATATGCGTGAAAATATCGTAAGCAATTTTGGGAATATGCACCACAGAACATACTAATGAATTCTCGTTGGTCAAAATATTTCACACGGTCTTCCATACTGGAAGAATATTGGATTTTCCATTTACCTATTCCTACCCTTTTTCCGCTTAAAAGTTTTGTTGTTATTTACGTTGCTATCAACAAAATTTTGGTCGCGACAACAGTTCCTCCGCGTAAACAAAATACAAATGGGGCAACGCTATTCTCTTTCTATATGAAAAATATATTTCGCGGTGCAGGACTCAGCGTCTTGATGTTACAAGAGCTGGAATAGAGAAATAAATTCCATCTTTTATAAATCAACCCCCTTCAAATTGACGCAAAAGTATTGCAATAACAATACTTAATTAGGTTTTAAATGTGGTGAATTATTACCGAGGAAAAAATATACAACCATATAGACATATTTTAAAAAATAAATCTTCTCTATACCCCGTAAATTGTTGCAATTGTATTTTCATAATTGTTGTATTATGTAAATCATTGTTTTTTCAGTTTATTATTCAATATTTCATCTTTATTCGATATTTTCATATTACCTTTAATATTATCATTTATCATATATTACTGCCAACTTCTTATAATTCAAATCCAATATCTGTTTTTGTCAGAATTTTTGTAAGACTTTTTTGCATTTCTTTCTGTCGGCTTTTCTTTTTTTTCCTTTCATTCAGCTTTGTTATTGAAACTTTTCTTTTACTTCATTTCTCCTCTTATTTTAAATTTTTTAGTCGCCACTGTCAGTAGGTTTCGCGGGTTTTTCACGCCCCCCTTCACGTGGGTGCTTTCCTGTAGGTTTTATTTTAATTTATTTTCCTACGTACAGACTTAGGTTTTCTTTTAAAAACCCATATAGTAGTTCCTTCTTTTATTGCCTTCTTTTTAGTGTAACTCCCAATACCTATTTCTTTCAATGTACAATGACTAAGGGTTAGATGTAAGAAGAGACCAATTCGTCACAATCTCGCCCATAAATAAAGACGATTTATTATTATTATTATAAATGGCGTGAAAACATTTATAACTTATGGACACATTCCGTTTTCTCCGAAATTTGAACAAAATTCCTATCAAACATATTTCCTACGAATACGAATTTCTGCCCATTAGAAATCCACTGTGGTTTTCGCCAAACAAGATCAAGGCGATTCTAAAATCTAGAAACCTTTGTCACACTCCTGCTTAGGTTTAACATTACGACTAGAACACTGGTAGGTGTGGCTAGAACAGCTAAACAGCTAAAACAGCGCAGCTAGAACAGCTAAAGGTATGTTGCGATATGTTGTCACAGCCATTCTTCAGATGGTAGGACTTAAGTGATCATAAAGTCCGATAAGGAATCCGTGGCTGGCTAATGTGACTTGTTTGCGTGATAACGTGACCAAGCGAGAAAAGCGTTCGTCTAAAATCAAGATTCACGACTTACACATCATTAATATCTAAACCTCTTACCGTGAAAACCCTTTTAGCGTAAGTGCACCACACAAATAATTTTAAGCTATTTTATTATATCCCCTTCGCCATAAAATGTCTTTATATGGAATTAAAAAAGCATGATGGTTCACGGGGATAGTTCAGTTTCGCAGTTTTGAGGTTACGCTATAACAGCGCATCAGAATGAGCTTTGCACTACGTGAAACAAACGCAGGAATCACAAATATTTCGGAAACTTTCCTTACGTTATTTCAAACGAGCCGTTTTCATCAGTGACATTTCGTCTGCTTTCTGTGAATTCTCAAATAATTAATAAAATATGAATGGATCATATGCGGTTAAATTCTGTTTGTAAAGCATCCAGTCCGAAGGCCGGTTGGGACCTCATCCCCTCTAACATCAGCTACAAAGAGCTAGGAGAGGGAAATGAGGCTTACTAGGCAAGATGAGGAGTGAGGTAGTATGTGCTATGTAAAAAATGGATTAATCGGAGTCTGACGGATATAAAAATGCTTTCTGAGATATTTCGTGATTCACCAATGCTTCGAATAATTGGTGACTTCAATTTTGGCAATTTCCTGTGATCACTGGACCATTGCACAAAAATTTTCCAGTGTTTGTCGCAATTCGATGGTTAGTGATCGAATTCCTAGGAAGTGCATAAAAATGCAATTGCTTTCCTCAGTGGGCCAGAATGCTATAATTGAGCAAACCCACGTTAGTGAAGCACAAAGACTCTAAGAGTGACACTTTACGTAACATTGCAAAAGGAGAAACCTCAATTAATGCTATTATTCAGCATGACTCATACCTCAGTAGCTTTAATATCATCACAGCCATGAACAAGACTGAGGCAAAAGTATATAAAAGATACATTTTTCTCTATTCCGTACCAAAAGACAAATGGTAAATATTTTATTCATCAAGATATTGAAGCAGGGCCGGTTGTATCCAACCGATTTCATGTGTTTAATCAATTTCTCTTCGTCTGATAACAAAGCGACTGATTATGAAAACTGTAGTCGTGATTGCCGTACTCGGCGAGCGCGATTTCAGAGACCAGACGGGAAAGAAATTTCGCGATGTTATAGCGAGAACGGATAGCCATTACTGGTCTCCTTTTCTTGATAGTATTATAATAAGTGGAGTGCCGCTGGTGGCAAAATGTAACAGGGATCACACAATCCGAAAACCACCAAAAACGAACCGTTTTCGAAACGTACCACCGTTTTTGGTGGTTTTCGGATTGTGTGACCCCTGTTGATAGTATTAGGAATACCAGGCAGGTAGCTTATCAGTTCTGTTTATTCACACCCCCTGCCATACGCCGTATGGTAGTTTGCGGGTTATCGATGTAAATGTAGTCGACTTAGGTCACGAAGTAGTTAAGGGCAATAACTTCTAGCGCCAGCTTTCCCGAAGTATTTCCGGGAGTGGAACCGAGAATTCTCGGGAAACGAGAATTCTCGGGAAAGGGAATTCTCGGTTCCACTCGGAAACGAGAATTCTCGGGAAAGCAATCTCAAACTTTTCGAATTCCTCCCTCCATCTGCGGCGCAATGACTTCCGTGAATTCCGCTCATGCACTCGCATGCATGTACGCCAAAAAAATAAACGCTCTGGGAAAACTTTCCCTCGACTCAAAGGTATTGTGCGACGTGCATCTCATGACCTCGAGGCATCCGCAGTTTCCTTCCTCTTCGGAGCGCCAGATGCCAGACGAATATTCTCGGCAGAGAGCTTTATTAAATTCGTCCTCCCTCTTGAGAAGAGGTCTCTCTAATTGGCTCTTCTACTCCGCTGGAGGAGATGCTAAAGGACGATTTAGGTGTAGCAGAAACGGACGTGACAGGCCCGGGCCCGAAGGGTTTCTGGCGATGGAAAAATACTCTGATATGTGACATCTTCGCGCAGAGTTGAAAGGTGTCGTAAACAGACTGCACGGATTGTAATAATGGTGATTTTTCATCGTACGTCGGTTTGAAAGGCGTTATTTCCAGAATCACGCAGGATAATAATAAAACGTCTTTATTTAATAATGATGATGATCATAAAGTTCTTATGTTATCTTTTAAATCTGTGTATGATTTTATCTCCGGAAATGTCTATATATTTATGTCAAATGCCTTTAATTTATAATGTTATTTCCTTGCCTATTTTACTATTGATTTTATTTTAATTTGAAAATTGTAATTGAGAAATATTTTAACCTATGTATGCTTATTTACTTTGTAACTTATTATCATCTTGTATTTCTATCATGCAATAGGGCTCTGCCCGTAAATAAATTATTATTATTATTATAATGATGATGATGGTGGTGGTGGTAATGATGATGATAACAATAATAATAATACTGACAACTTTGTTATCCTTAAGAGAAAACTCTCACAACCTTATACAAGTCACGATCAAAAACAACCAGGCTCTAACCAGGATTTGAACTCGGTACCCCGTCGTTGCAAGGCTAGCTCGCAAACAATTACGTCACCGAGATTAGGGCTGAGGTCGAGACTTATTAGTCTCTTCTAACATCAAACCCTTAGTCATTACAGATAGAATGAAAGAGATATTGGGAATCGAACTAAGACAAGCAGTAAAAGAAGGAATAATTATTACGTGGGCTTAGGAGAAAAAAGCTACGCTTAGGAAAAATTTAAAACCCTGCAAAGAAACACCCACCAGGAGCGTGAAAATCCGGCGAAACCTACTGACAGTAGCAACTAAATTTAAAAGAAGAAGGGAAAATAAGTCAAAGAAAAGTGTCAGCAAAACAGCGGGAAAAAATAGACAAAAAAGATATGCATAATTCTTTATCATTGTACGCGTTAACGTAGAGTAAACGTAACTACTGTCGGTTTGTCGATAAAATTCTTCGAGCACAACCTCATTTTAAATTTCCATGTTTTCTGGCTTCCTCTTTCTGCGGAGAAAATTCTGAGGGGCAGAATCGATCGAGACGATAAAATGATGCAATATGCCTCAGGGCGCGGGAATTAATGGGACTCCAATGTCTAAATATCAGAAGAAATCCTGAACGCCTTCAACGTTGAACATTGCGAAGTTGGTAGCCGTGCCTATTCTGAACAACTACGAGGTACGCCACGGAAATTAATTTACATTACTATCATCTGCAAATTATTTTTATTGTCATTATTTCTTGTAAAAGAAAAGAATCGTTAAAGATCGAGCTATTTCCGCTGTAAGAGGTTACGTAATAATTGATAACAATATTGTTTGAATCAAGCATATTAATATTATTGGGATTCTACAACAATCGATAGTCCTACAGCCAATTTATCCATTGTCAGTGCTGCTACCTGTATAAATTTGGTAATGCTGGTCATGTTTTCAAAATAGTATTTAAATATTTTCTGGGTATTTAACAGCATTGTTCGAATACAGCCTATCAATATTATTGGGATACTACAACAATCGATAGTCCTTAAGCCAATTTATCCATTGTCAGTGCTGCCACCATTCAAAATTTGGCAATGCTGGCCATATTTCCAAAATATTATTTAAATATTTTCTGGATATTTTTATATTAAGCTGAAGTAAAAGACGATAACAAATTTGAATACATGAATTCGCTCAAAAACGTCAGAATATATTTCATATCGGCACGACACGGAACGGCATTCGTTAAGTTCTCCTCAAATAAAGCTACACCGATATCCGTTTGCTTTGCATGTATCGGGAGATTAACTCTATAGAAGTTACATACGGAATTCCATAAAGTCGGGTAATCGGATTTGTGCCAGTTTTGCATTATTCACGAGTTGATTAATGGCAACAGACGCCGGAATAAATATTGACGGAATTCTTATTAAATATTCGAATTCAATTTCCATCCCTTATCCAAAGACCCACATATGAATCGAATTGATGAGAGATTTGCATAAAGCTACTTCGATTTGAAAGGGATCATCGTGCGGTGCCGAGAACTTTCATAACGATGTGAACAACGGAAAAAGTAACAAGTAAAAGACAGCGTGAAATGCATTGTCCCTGCCCCATCCTTGTCGATACTAAATTGGGACGTAATGAAGTCGCTAAAATGCCGGGGTTTGCCCGGGGTAAGGCGTAAAAAAATTTCTCGGTAAAATTGGCACCGAAACGAGTATTCATGAAAGTGAGATTTTTTTTTCGAGATTTGTGATGGAAAATTCAATTGAAAATTTTTGAGGCCCAAATTCAAAGTGAAAAAGTCTGCCAAATACTCCCGTTGATTGTTTACAGATCCATTTTTCAATGTAATCTTAACGAGAAGGACAGAAAAGTATGCCCAACTCCAAGAATCGTTGTCAAGGCGACAGCGTTTTATCTGTTATCATACATATCGGCGAAACTTGGCACATTTAATCAAAATTCATTTTCTTATGAGACATGAAATATTTTCCAAATAGTGTAAGAATCTACTGAGGAACTTATTTTTAACGATATCCACCTCAAGCACCTCTTCAAAATCGTTTCTAATTTAAATTCGCAAAAAGTAATACAAATTAATGGCGATAAATGAGGAATTTTTCGCACATTTCATATTGGGGGTCTTTGAGAACTCGGGATGGTTAAGAAGAAGATGATTGACCTATTATATTGAATAACCTCCACTTCTTGGTGAAATAAATCACAAAACTGTGTCTTCCCTACTTCACGAGATATTGGCCTACACTCACACACACACACACACGTTACAAACAAACGATTTTATTACAGGTCGAGATTGAGATTAGTTAGACACTTATTACTAGTACTACTAATAGACTTGTTGGTCTATCCATACTAGCCTTCTTACTAGCTAAGCTCGTCAACCCTATGTCATAACAAGATTTAAAGAAAGAGCTATTTTACGAGTTTAAGAAACCTAAGTCTGCACAGGAAAACATAAATCCCTGCAGGAAAACACCCACGGGAAGGGGGGCGTGAAAAACCTGCTGACAGTAGCGACTAAAATTTTAATGGAAGTGGGTAAAGGTGAAAATAAGAAAAAGGAAAGTGTCAAGAACACTGCTGGAAAACAATAGACGATATAAATGCGCTCTCATATCAAAAATACAGATAAGAGCAGATGATGAATTTGAAATACAATAAAAAAGTAGCAGAATACGGTAAAATCATCAGAATCAAAACCAGAAAAGAAAGAAGAAAATACTCAACAAATAAATACTGAAATAATAGCAAAATGATGGGAAAATGACACTGAACATAGATATTTACAAATTTACAAGTGGTTACGTGATATATATAAAAAGCAAATATCTGTCCGTCCGTCCCCCTATCTATCTCAGAAACGGCTTGACTGCGAGATCTGAAACAAACTACATTGTGTTTCTACGATGCTGAATCCCCCAGGAAAACTATTTTCATCTCTGTAAAAGCCCGGGTTCGAACCCAGGAGCCCATAATACGTATCCCTAAGAGATGAATGTAAAGAACGTTTTCATAATTGGCAGAGGTTGTTTATTTTAGAAAATTAAATTAGAGACAATGTCACAAGAAAGGAAAATGATCATAGATTCTTATTTTAGTCATGAAATATTGATATAGATCCGAACTTTTGAAGATTTTGATAAAAAACATGGAAATTTCGTAAAATATTTGGGAAATAAACAACCCATCCCTTTGACGACTAAGACCATTGTTGAATGTTGGTTTCATGAATTATCCCATATAAGTGCACAGAGATAATCAGTTCTTATAATTTTTATAAGAAATATACGTAAAGTAGGCTTTCATGACTTGAAAAGAGTAGAATAAATATTAAAAATAATTTATATGATAAGAAATATATAGAG
>KZ308612.1:421834-471187 GCA_000376725.2 Ladona fulva
GATATATTTTTAAAATAAATTAAGTTCCGTCATGCTTGACGGGGGCGTTTACTAGTTTTACAATAAAAAAAGAAAATGGAATGCATAAATACTGAATTACAAGGAAGGAGTTTTGGAATTAATGAAATTTCACCCTTACGACGCAATTCTTAAAAATGTTTGGGTTTTGTTTATCGGTCATATATTTATCTCACGTCAAATGCTGCGAAACTCTTCGAGACGATGTAAAATCCGCATTTTTTTCTCGTTCAATTTCAATCTCGTTATTCTTTATAAATAACTAGTACACTAAATTTCACTATCGAAGATTAATTCCAGAGAAACATCCTTTATAAATACTATATAGCGCATACTATTATATCGCATCTCTTTTGAGCTTCATCGCCCACTCATCAACCACAGTATTGAGGAAAAATTGATGAAATTCTTCGTATAGCTCCATTACATGAACTAATGTACTAGTATCATAATATACGTTTGCTGAGTAGGAAATGAAGATAGCATTAAGCCAAGGGATAAAATAGATTGAATACCAGAGCTAATTTTCCAAATTCAATGTATCTCATAAGGAAATCCGGTCCGTTTAAATTACTCAAATTTCCGTGATAGTAACGACGCAAATCGGAATAACGGATCAAAAACAGTTCCGAACTAACGACTTCCTCTTATTTAGATAAAATTGATCATAATTTCAAAACTACGTTTTCGAATCTTCCTGGAATTGAAATTGCCTAAGATAAAGAATTTCATCAAAATGAATCAAATTTGTTCTTCCTTGGGAATAAAATTTGATTATAATGTTCTACAAGATTGGCGGGCGATTAATAGAATGAAAGATTAAGACTTACTCACTAAAGGAACAGCAACGTACCCCTGGTCTTGAAAGTTTTCAATCATCCAAAGAGTGTCTGCGATGAACTGCTGAAGTAGATCTTGCGTCCGTTGTACAGTAACACCTCGGAGCTCACTTCAAAATGGAAAAACAATATCAGTGAATGTCTTAATTAATTATCAAAGCACAAATGAACAACCAACGGTCATTTCTTTCGTTAAATAAACTCTACGTTGTCACATGGAAAAATTTCATGTCATGGGATTGCATATTTACGGATATAATTTTGTTTTATTCTAAACAACGCAATCAGAAGTTCAAAAACTTACATGCTAACCCATATGGTGAAGAATCTGCGGCCCTTCATTCCTCTTTTTAACTAGTCTATTGCAGTGCTATTGTTGTAATATTGTTGTTATATGGTTGTTATATTGTTGCTATATTGTTGTTAGATTGTTGCTTTGTTTTGGATTGTTGTGTCCAAGTCTCATTTATCAAGTGCAATGACAAATGTCATATGTTCTTCTATGGCTCTTTTATCGATATAATTCGTTTTCTGAAGCGCAGATTAGATCCATTGCTCTTTAAATATAAGCAACGCCAGGTGAGGAGACAAGAGGTTGTCTGCGAGATGAGGTTTCCTCCATTAACAAATCTTGAGCACACTTATGAATGTTTCGTGAATGCGTTCCGCTTGGTCTCAAAATAACAGGGACAGGCAATCGCTTTCTAATGCATGCGTGGTGATCACAAAGCACGGAATGAATACAGCTATAAATCACTTCTCCCGCTAACCACTGCTAGGTTTTCGTAACTGGCTTATGGCACTCACTTAAATTATTTCCTTTTGAATTTCCTTATGCCGCCAAGCCGTAACAACGGCGACGAAAATAAACATCATCTTGATTGTTGTCCTACTTCTGCACAATTGGTAACAATGCATCTGTAACAATGGCAACAATCGAAAGATAATCGCCTTCGCTGTGCATAACCAAGCCGCGAACTGTCGCTTTCGGAAGACGGATTGAAAATGGAAAGCTCATGCATATCCTTCGGCAACTGGGGTTTAGGCATTCCGGTAGCTATGCACCTTGAGCAATGTGCGTTCGGAGTTGCAAAGCCGCGATCCATAGGCGGGAAGTCAAATGCTTTTCGAAACCCATTTCCAGCAATATTCGAATTCACTCAGAAGAACTTCTGCGGGTTCCATGAGTGGGACTTATTCAAGCGATAGTTAAGCCGGCTCCCACCATGGGGTAGTCGATTTAAGACTTAGTTCAATTTCTTCCATCTACACAGCTGAGCTAACTGCAATATTAGTAGCCCTCAACAAAATAACAGAAACCACTGGATCTTTCCTAATTTGCTCAGACTCCCTAAGCGCACTACAATCCATCGCAACATTCAACCCATCGCACAAAATGGTGCAAGATATACACTCTNCAATGACAAATGTCATATGTTCTTCTATGGCTCTTTTATCGATATAATTCGTTTTCTGAAGCGCAGATTAGATCCATTGCTCTTTAAATATAAGCAACGCCAGGTGAGGAGACAAGAGGTTGTCTGCGAGATGAGGTTTCCTCCATTAACAAATCTTGAGCACACTTATGAATGTTTCGTGAATGCGTTCCGCTTGGTCTCAAAATAACAGGGACAGGCAATCGCTTTCTAATGCATGCGTGGTGATCACTCTGTGGTAATCATCATCACCAACGAAAGCACGGGATGAATACAGCTATAAATCACTTCTCCCGCTAACCACTGCTAGGTTTTCGTAACTGGCTTATGGCACTCACTTAAATTATTTCCCTTTGAATTTCCTTATGCCGCCAAGCCGTAACAACGGCGACGAAAATAAACATCATCTTGATTGTTGTCCTACTTCTGCACACTTGGTAACAATGCATCTGTAACAATGGCAACAATCGAAAGATAATCGCCTTCTCTGTGCATAACGAAGCCGCGAACTGTCGCTTTCGGAAGACGGATTGAAAATGGAAAACTCATGCATACCCTTCGGCAACTGGGGTTTAGGTATTCCGGTAGCTATGCACCTTGAGCAATGTGCGTTCGGAGTTGCAAAGCCGCGATTCATAGGCGGGAAGTCAAATGCTTTCCTAAACCCATTTCCAGCAATATTCGAATTCACTCAGAAGAACTTCTGCGGGTTCCATGAGTGGGACTTATTCAAGCGATAGTTACCATTCCAGTCTCGCCAGGTGCCACTGCTTCTTAAGCAAAGCTACTCGATTATCGAAAATTTGTGCGAAAACTTTTTATTTACAACAAAATGCAGGTAGGCTCAATAATTTGCAATAGTTAAACCACTCTAGGCTACCATCTGCAATCATGAACTTGAAACGTATTGCTAATAGTGCTGGTGATTTCTGCGACTAGTATAGTATTAATAACCGACAATAGTAACAATAACAGACTGGAAGATATTGTTTATATGTGTCTAAAGAAAAGAAGTCAACAATTAAGACCGCAATATAGCGATTAGAAGGCGATATGATTCGACCCAGCGATGATGAGATATATATTGATTTATACATCGAAAGAAAGAATATTTATGTAGTAATTTCCACAGCAGGTTTTTATTCGACTAGTTTCGTCAACCAGCTGACATCTTCAGGTGTGATAAAAACATGTTGAAATTACTAACTACTCTTTCTTTCAATATGTGAGTTGACTGCCACGAAGTCACGCTTGGACTTATATATTAATTTTATGATGTTTTATATTTGTACGTGCTTAATATAGAATCAAATTTTGCGTTTTTATCCTCTCAGAACAATATCCGCCATTCACGGATGAATTTGACATAATCAAGCTTTGAAGTAATTAAAATCATAAAAAAATAAGGAAAAGAACACCTCTATCGTTACCGTGGTTTCGATCCTTCAGGTCATTCTCAGGTGAAACCGTGGTAATGGTAATTAAAAATAATAAAAATTTACAATAAAATAAAAGTTATTTGTATAACTGTAAAAATGTTCTTTTTCCTATCCTTTATAATACAGAACCACCGCAAAGTCGATGCCAAATCAGTAGATTCTAGTAATTAAAATCATTAAGTTCAGTCACCAGATATCTTTCAACTATCGATAAGTCGATCCTTATCGACCTATCGTACAGGCCTTTGCTATTCAATATTCAATGCGGAAAAGACTTGAGATTTGGAAATATATAGATTTACAAATGTTTAGTGCAGTTAAAAGTGCTTTGACATCTAAGGTCATTTGGAACATATATGCCTCCTCCCCGGAATCGAACTAGGTACCTTCAAATAGAACGCGGTAACTAGAGCCTCGGATTCTGTTGATTCAATCAACACTGATAGAGTTTTCTCTTCCAGTTTGATTATACTCTCTTAAAAATGTTTCTTTCCGGATAAAAAATTATTTTTGCTGTGTTTCCTTTTAATTGATATTTTTTAGATTCAACTGTTAGTGTTAGTCGTATGAAATATGATACATAGAGCGTGAGGCAACGGTAGAAGAAACCCATAGAGTCGACAGGAAGGCTCCCAGATGTTTAGATACGCCGTCGATCAAATTCATTACTCAGTGAAACACTCGTGAGCTCGGATATTGCCAAGGTATTGTTTTCACGTGCGCATTGCCAATAATGATCACGTTGCAATCTTCGATATGTTATCACTACCGCAGTTGACGAGAATTTTAAAGAGCCGATGTCATAAAAGGTTTTAAGAATTGAGAAGTGTTTGTAAAGAAGAGTAATATGCGATGTAACTGCACGGAGGGTTCAGATGCGAGATTATGCCAGAATTCTGAATCTTTATCTAACAATAATAACTACTCATTTGTCTTACAATTGTGTACAATTACAATGCTGCTGAGCAATTGTTGAACTTGGTGATAGATTGTTAGATGTTATCCAAATGTAGAAGATACGTAACAATTATTCTCTAACAAAATACAGACAATACTCTTCTTCTTCGCGTAATATATTGGCCGGTGTGCCTTTTTTTCTTCGGGTAGCCAAGTGGGCGACGCGTTCGACTTCGGTGAAAGCGGTCTCCGGTTCGATTCCCGGTGGGAGCCTACGTGCGAAATGACTTCAGTCATCGAAGCACTTTTAATAATACTAATAGTACATTACAGTCAACGCTTTCCTGGTTTTTCAGCGTTTAGTTCCCCATTTGTATGCACTCGTCAATATTCAGGATTCGAAAATACATGTTTGTGTATCCATAGAACTTGACTGATCCATATCTCTCGGTTCTTAGTTGTGCAAAATTAATATTATATTTCTTTGTTCTTTTCCTTATGCCTTCATTTCTGATTCTGTATTACTTTGTTCTTCCTTCCGACTTCCGAAAGTTCCTTCAGAAAGTGAATATTTAAATTTCAGCAAATGCTTTCGACATTATGTTTGTCTTGGTATTCCCCACACTATTTCTATAGTCCCCCCACTAGCGATGTTTTTATGATTTCCTTGTTTAATCACCACAGAACAATTCTGTATTTCTTATCTCTGTCAAACGACGCAGCATTTTCTGTATTTACTTGTCCTATGTCGTAATTTGTGCTTCAATCTGACGAATTGGGTACTCTTTATTAGGGTCTTCATGGATTGACAGTATTAAACTGCCATCCTGACGTCACTATTTCTTTAACCTTATTAATGGCAGCGTCAGATTAAAGAGCTTTCAGTAATTGAAAATCGCAGAAATACTTACATTCTAAAATGACTACTGAAATATCATATTTATCAGTTATTATCGACAATGAAGACAGGCTAAATTAATTGATATAATGTGAACAATATGAGAAACTCATAATTAATGCTTTAAAGGTTTATGAGGTAATTTATTTATTGATCGACAAATTTTCGTTGCAAATTACGCAAATTTGCGAAACAATTATTCATTTCCGGCATCATCGACGCAGAAAATGTTGAAATTTAATTCGAAAAGGAAAAGTGCTCAGTTATTCATTAATAAAATTAATTGAGTAATTATTAAGCTCACCAGGTATTGTAACGTAACATAAATTATGTATTTTTCCATTAATGTGAAAGGGTAACAAATATATTTTCAACAATTACCACCAATAAAGTGAATTATTCGCGAAACAATTACCGGAATTAAAATAATTGAAACTTTAGTCGAAACAGAAAATTTCTCCATTGGCAACCAATAAGTGAGATGATATAACCTTGGAGTATCAAATTGCTGAAAGTGGTACGGGGCTATGAGCATCTAAATTATGGACCCCTTTCAGTAAACAATACCTAGATTACTGAGTAATAACAATAAACAGAGTGATCCTTGATCACTTACCTGGGAATATAATCGAATTTTTTCGTCCCTCAGACAGAGACTAGGATAGGGAAAATATTTGCACACATTCTCAAATTCCTTTCGCATTTACATTAAAGTTTGCGGGCTACGAAATCCATGAGATGTATCGGTCGATGTATCTTTCGAAATTGTTTCGTAACGCAGGAATTGTTAAACACACAACCTTTCCGCATCTCGCGGTGTTTGTGATTTCCCCCGTATCCGATTCGAGGAAATATCCCCGAGCAGAGTGCCACTGGGCAATTGAGAACGCACTGACCATTAAAACTTCGATTTGCTGCGAGACGAGGCCTTCTCGTGGTGGAAGGGTAACATTGGCAAACAATGCGTCGACGTCTCGTTTCGTTTGAAAATCCTTTGTACTTCATTCCTACTCTGTTTACTTGCAAAATTACTCTGGAAGTCAAAAGCTTCGAAACAGCAATATCGAGAAAAAAATTTAATTTCTATTAAATTCAGTTTATTACCTCAATAAATGAACTGCTGGACTCTGTATTTTTGGGCAATGCAGTTATATGATTAATTTATTTGTATTGTTACGACTAATAAAGGTTAATCAATTAGTAAATAGCTAGATTAGGGTTTTTATTTTGATTCTTTTCTCAAATTTCGATGGCGATCCGTTAAACAGTTTACTTGTGCCATGACTTCTTTTGCACACATTGTTGTCGATATAGAGAAATCAACAGATTTTGTTCCTACAACAATTCCATTGTCATGGTCTCCAACTTTATTTATGTACACTTTGTTGTCGATATAAATAAATCGACAACTTTTATTCCTACAACAAGTTCATTGTTACGGTAACCAACTTTATTTATGCGCACATTGTTGTCGATATAGAGAAATTAACAACTTTATTCCTGCAACAATCCCATCGTTACGGTAACCAACAATAGAAGTTGGGACTTAAAAGAAGAAAGTAGAAAAATTAGTCTCTGTATTGTCTTTAACAAAGGTCTGATGAATTAATCAAAAGGTGCAGTTCGCGGCGTCTATTCCATTGTATTTTCCTTACAATACCGTTGCCTCTTTCAAAAGAGTAAGTTTCAAAAAATACCAGGAATGAGCCAGGAAAGCCTAATCTTGCTTCGAAGTATTGTCCAAAGTCGTGACCGCGAAGCATACCATTCATACTTGGAATTGTGGGGCATAATTTAGACCAGATGAAATAGAAAGTCTCTTACGAAGCAAACCTTCCGCGAAATGCATACGATTTCGTCGATGACCGAAGTCCATTTGCATCCTGCATTTCAGAGAGTCGGACGTTGTCTAAAAATACACGGCTTACCTTTCCTTGCGAGATTTAGTACATACGTTAGACGATGTTAACATTCCTCTTAGGAAAGTTTTTATTTTATTATGATTTAGAGTTTCTTATGCTGAGATGAATAATGATGAAAATTTTGCTGAATTATGATGAATTTTTGTCTTACAAGATCATTGTTGAGACTAATTAATTACATGAGCTTTGCTCGTCGATTTTAACGTCTCCAAGAAAAATCCTGTAGAAAGAAAAAATAACTTTTGAAATCTAATAGGACTAGATCGCATATACGTTTCCATGGATGGTAGGAAAATAAAGATTCCTTTAAGTTGCCAGGCAGCCCTTTTTACCGGTAATGTGATACTTTTTGAAACAAATTTTTAAACTCACGCAAGAGGCCTTATAAAGGTGGAAGTTCACAATGATAAATGGTTATCTAACACATGATTTGTTAAAGCTACTTTATTTATTCAAAAGATGGATCTCGGTGTGTGAAACGTATGGTAGAAATTTTTTCTTCGGTGACTATTTTCAGACTGATAAGCTTTATCTATGCGTCAACTGAAATCCTTAAAACTTTTCCTCTTTATAGCTGCATTAACAAATCAAATTCACTTTAGTTAACTCTAGACGAGTAAGTACAAATAGGAAAACATTTGAATTTTCAACCGCAACGATACTTACTATCTGCAGGGGATAATATTATGATACGATGAGGCATATTTGTAGGATTCCATCTGAAGTTTCTCCTCAGCAAACTACGATCGAATTCATTAAAATTTTCGATCAAAATCACGGCAAATGTTGAAATATTTTCCCCTCGGATCAACGAGAAACGTAATTTTGTCCAGATTCGAAACCGAGTCTCTAAATCCGTAATGTTCACGTTGTTGGAGTGCCTACCCCTTAGCTCAAGGTCCTGCATCTGTTTCCTGAAGAGTTATGGCTGCCACAGACAAGCAAATATACATTTATTCCCTTTTATTTATAAGAGATAAACACACACGCAGTAAAACGTTTGTGACTGCGAGCCTAAGGGACGCATAAACAGCTCGTGATTTACAAACCTGGGATTGAGGTAGTTCATTTTTAGGCCACGGACAGAATATTACGTAGGCTATGAAGTAGTCTACGAAGCGGAAAGGAAAACAGCCCAGAAATCGTACAATTATCACGAAATTTTTGTTGTTATAAACCACACGATGTCCTTAATGTTCAGATGTGGTTGGAACCCGGTATATCTGGGCAAAATCGCGGAAAATAAACGTTTTTATTTCTTTACGATACTTATTTTTTACAGTAATAACAATATTAATATGCTAAGGCAAATGTTTATAAGCTTTTATAAAATTGCGGTTTCACGAAACTAGCACTTTTCATTGAACAGCAAAATGCTGAATTGTAAGCTACATACCGGAAGCTTCACCAATCAGAATTCACCTTTATTTACATTCCTAAAAATACAAGTTTAGAGGTATGATATTTTATAATAATCTTCAAGTATCATGCTAATTGACATGTATAGTAGCTAGAATAGACTTATAGTAGCTAGAAAACAAACGGATAGCTAAATTTACGTGATCAAATATTATTAACTTCTTGTATTAAAATTTGATGGTTAGGCTATGCGAATTTCTCTATTAGTTTTCCGGATCTGTGTAATTAATGTTTTTATATTTAACTGCTGATCCCTAGATCAGCCTAAGGGAAACTGCTATATGTTGACGTTGCTATTGCAACGCAATTACTTATTTGTTGTTAGCAACGCGTAAACAAAACAACCGTTCGAAGAACAGAAGAAATTTCATGTCTAAGTTAGTCTAAATATGCTAAGATACGGTGAAATTAAGGTGAAATAACTGGATACAGCATATTTTTTAATTAAATATAATTTTTAACGGCGAAAAACCGTGGAACCATGGAATTTTTAACGATTGTTTTATAAACAAAATTTTCGTGTAATCAAGATGTCGTACTCGTTACTTTTCTCCCGCATTTACGGTAATTGCCCAGATTTATAAATAATTCACAAGTTATGGGAAAAATTAAGCTACAAATTCCGAAACCCGTTGTTCCGCCTTAATCTTAGATCAAGGGCCAATCTTCTTCGCAAACATGCAATTTTGAAGTTGCCTCAAGTGCGATAATTTCGAAAAGATTGGGAAAGCGGAAAATTAATTTTTTGCGTCAATTGGGAATTAATTCACATCTGAAACCCTCGGTAGGCGTTCAAGATGCTGTAAAATCTGCACGGTTGCGAGGGAAGAATTCCGAGTAATTTGCTACGGGAAATTCCGGCAGCGTGACTCACGGGTGCATTGTTTTACTCCGGGTGGCGAGAAGTATTAAATAAAAGAATAAACTTAATCTCCGGGCGATGGGAGCGCCATCAATCATTAGCGAGTGTTCGGAGCGCCACCTGTTGACCCGCGCTCGGATGAAGGTGATAGGTGCCCTTGGGCTGTTCATGGCGCATGTGTCGCCGATTAGGCAGATGTCACCACTTGTCTCCCTGTCGAAGGATTCCGCGGAAATGGCATCACGTATTCCCGCCGCGTACCGCTGCCTCGCTTCCTAAACGCTTTCCGGCGCTGTGGATTTATCCTTTATCTCCGAAGGGGAGCGTTAGTGGAATTCCAAACTCCCGAATATCAGTTTTCTTTCTCTTTCTGTCACCGTTCCATTCTTTAATGCGGAATTATTTGAATCCTGCGATCGTCGGTATTTCGTCATCCCCGAAGAGGAGGAATCAATCTTCGAGATGTCATGTAGCTTATTTCGTCTACATCTACGTAAATATCCTGCAAGCCGCCTTTTGGCGTGTGGCAGGGGGTGTAAACACCAAGCGTTCGAGTCACCCCATTAGTTTATTGTTGTCGCGTATCGTTCGCGGAAGGAAGGAGTCCCTAAAACGACTTGTCCTCGAATCTATTTCTCATATTTTACGCTTGGATCGGTCGAAGTAGCATAAGGGGTTCGCATAATACCATTTACGTCATCCGCAAATATACTTTCTCTGAATTTATCAAGTAATCGCACCTTAGCTTTTAATCTCCTTTCTTTCAAGCATTCCCAACCTGCGTCTGTGAGGTTTTGCGCAACTCTTGCTTTTCTATCGTAGCATTTTTAACAAATCGTATCGCCTTGCGCTACTCATTCTCGAGTTCATATAGATACGTTTCATCCGCTGGGTCCCATCTACTCGCCGCATTTTCCAGATGGGGCCAGACTAAGGCGTAATAACATCATCTTCGCATCCACTTCTTCATCGCATCCACCCACAATTCGCTACATAAAACCGAGCTTTTTAGTTGATTTACAGCAGATTTTTCGAATGTGTTTGTTCCAGTTTAAATCATTTGTAAGAGTGATTCCAAGATATTATTTCAATAGTTAATCCAATTCTCTTATTTTATGCTAGGATCGGCCGAAGTAACTGGGACGGTCGCATAGTACAGATTATGTCTTCCGCAAGTGTACTCTCTCTAAATTTCTCAAGCAATCGCAGTCTAGCTTCTAATCTCGGAGGTAGGTATTAATTTTCAAGATGCTTTGTAGTATATTTCGATAGTTATCATTATTTTATTTGGAATTAAAAGTAGCGTTCTTAGCGTTCTTTTAGCTCTAATGTTAGAACCTCAACAGTTGCTTTTATCGTAAAAAACATTAGCGACTGATTAAATAGTTTAGTGCGAATTTAAGTAAATAGAGGCCCTTAGGCTTAAATATCAGATAGACATAACTCTATGGTTTGGCACTGCATTGAGACAAGTCCTTTATGTTTATCAATTATGACACTTTTGCCAAAAACTGTTCACCATCCCTTGTCTAAAGCTATAGAGGAAGACAAACGACAATACTAACACAATAGATGGGACAATACCTGAATAAGCGAATTTAAATATTCCAAATTAAGTATGCGAACATGTCCAATATATAGACTTGTGTATCTTCTTTCCTAATTAATTAATGGATAAAAATACCACATTGAATTAAATTTAAGCGAATCAATGGACCACATTTTTCACACATCTTTCTGCTTTTAAAATCAACAAGCTGTCTGTATCATGTAACCCGATCCGCGGTCTAATATTTTACTGTCATGACATCCTTCTTAATGCATTCCTCTCTTCCACCCTTCTTGGATTTTTCTCTTTGGAATCATTGCCCACATTCCTTTCCTCCATATTCAATATAGAAGTTGATATTTCCAAACAAAAAGAAAAGTTTTAGAGACCCATGTGATTTTCAATACATTTTTGACGTTTGAAGAATTAAATATAGTTCGGGAAATGGTGAACACCACTAAAAGTTTCTTGGAAACCCGCGGTTCCGTAAACGGAGTCTGCGGGCCGCACTTTAAGAATCACTTTCAGATTATTGCCAAGTATATGTCTCATAAAATCTCTGTTCTGTAAGAGTGAAATCTCAGCGATTCCATTTAGCTTCCCCATCGGCCATTTATATAGACATATTCCTTACATATTTAATACTATTCAAAATGTATCTTCCTTAGGAGAGCTGCAGACGGGCTTGGTATATAATCCAGAATTCCATGCCATCCTTTACATTATCCTTGGAGCCATTACAAAAGCAATGCAGGAATCTTTAGAAGATAGAAGATTTAAACGAAGATTGAAATAAGTTCAGAGAAAGCACTTTCACAGATGATGTAGCATAAATAATGCGTCCCGTATGTTACATAGGCCGTTCTGATAGTGCGAGGAAGGTCAAGGCAATAGATAGAGCGAATAGATACAAGAATTCATTTCTTCCGCGAACGATACGAGATTCATGGTGCTTACACCCCCAGCCACACGCCGAAAGGCGGCATGCAGGGTACTCACATTGCCAGACAAATATTGTCTGATTGATTAATACATTATGACTTTCTTTAGCCTTACACCTAGAGCTGCGGCGTATTGTGGAGGAAAAGAGATTTATGCCCCCTTTAAAATTCTAAAACGACGGCTCTATACGCCGAATTACTTTTAAAATATGATAAAGTATCCTTATTATATCGGTTCAGATAAACTCATCAGAATGGTAAAGAAACTAAGGAAAACGTTATTACCTGATAGTGAAATAAACAGCGGAAATATTTTCGAAAACTTCGGTGGCTCGCATCGTCCCTAAGTAATTGATATACGAGAACACATGCAGTGCATACTCTTATCAACGACTCCAGACGGAGTAAAATTTTCACCGCGATAGGCAAATGGACAAGTTTATATAAGTCGGGTCATGCGCAGAGTTGTTGTAGACTTCCCAAACGAGATGTCGTTGGAGGGAATTCGGAGGAGTGGATGCCACCGAAGGAGCGATGTCGAAGATCTCACAGACCTTCTTCCGGGAATTCTTGGCCGAGGAAGTCGGAGGCAGAGAGTTGAAAACGAGCTGGCACTCCGTCTTCCTGGAGTCACATCTGTTCACTGACCCTGCCCTGGGTCATCTCTTTTATGAGGGCAGCCAGCAAAACATTGATCAACTCAGGAAACGTAGGAAGTGACGCCTTGTGAACAAAACACGGAAGATTCTTCCCGCACTCCCGCCAAATTGGAGGCAATTCTTATGGAAGACGTAGATTATTTCCCATTACCAGTCATATTTCATAATCATATGCACTATAAACTAAAATTAAATGGATTTATTTATTATTAACGTTCGACTTCAGTGAAAGCGGTCTCGGGTTCGATTCCCGGTGGGGGCCTACGTGCCAAATAACCTAAGCTGTCGAAGCACTTTTAACAATACTACTACTACTTATTATTAATGTAATAATCAAGGAAAAAAATATTGTAGAACCGTAGCACTTTTATCATTGTTTGTAGAACTAGAGTATTTTTATTATTGTGATTGTATTGTTACGGCTGCATTGCGGTAGTTTCATTATTGAAGTAATCATAATTACCACTAAGCAATCTTATTGTTGTTGTTGTTATTATCATTACCATAATCGCAATTACAATTATTTTTGTTTTAATTTTCTTATTGTTGTTGTAGTTGATGTTGTTGCATCACTACAATATTATTGTCATCGTAGTGTTTTAATAGTACATACATAATATCAGTTATAATTGTATCACCGCAGACCTATTCAACAGGTCGACCTACCGCTGACAGATATTTGATTCTAAATCGATACCGAATAATTCGATATCAGTTACCCTTTGGTTCTCATTATTTCAATAATAATTTGGTTCTCATAATTACAAAAATTATTTCATAATTTCAATAATTCAACATAAAAGACACGTATGTTGGCTCCCGGATAGCCAAGTGGGTAAGTTTAGTGAAATCGGCCCCGTGTTCGATTCCCGGAAGGAGCCCACAAGAGCGAAACGACGTCAGCTGTCGAAGCACTTTAAACAACACTACTACCACAACGTATGTTTAAGGAAATTAATCGCAGAGTAATTTATGTTTGAAAAGAGTACAACATACGATTCCGCAATACGATTTTCAACTATTTTCGTCTCGATATCCCAAGTTTTTCGATAGATTCACTAAGGGAGAAGTCCACCGCAGAAAGAGGTGGGCGGCAATCATCGTTTTTAGTAGTGTTTCCAACTCGTTGGAAACTTCCGCATAGTTCACCTTCACAAAAGCTTCCGTGATTTTCCTTCGGAATTTCATCTTCGCCTCACCTTCGGAAAATTCTCAACATTCAGATTTCAGCGGTCGCTTCGGATCTAATTACATTCTTTCTCTTTACGTGACCTTTCCTTTTCCAACTTTAAATTTCTCGTCTACTCCGATTCCGCCCAAGCATTTTCTATCCGAGTTCTATAATTTTTCCACGCAATTCAATTCCCCATAAAATACGATTCCTACATTTTTTCATTCCTTTCCGTCTGCATATTTCCCTCTTTTTGTCGCTTTTTTGTGGCAATTTTCTTCTCTCACCAAGTCCTGCAACTTTAGCTGCCTTAAAATATTCGATAATGTCACAACGAATGAACAAGCTGATGGTGTGATGTTTAAGCGGTGTAAACTTTAATCTTATAGGAGATAGACCGTTGCTGATGTACTGCTACTGTAATCAAATAACTACTCAATATTACCCGTCATGCATCGAGGCACTTGAAGGTAAGATTCAATTTTCCTCACGGTATACTAAAGCATTCGTTTAATACTTTTTTCGAATTTACACCCTTGCTTCAGCTATTTTTAACTTTTCAAGTCGTCTCGATATACTCAATTTTTGAATTTGAATTTATGTTTGCTTTGTCAACGTTCCCGTGAGATCCTTTTAAAAAAAGATGGTCTAATATTGATGGAAGAATCGTATTTTACATCAGACATAGGTTTCAGGCAATTTTAGACTAGTAATTTATCCGATATTTTACCTTCTTTACTGAAACACATTCAACATCATTGTTCGTTCAAATATTTTTTCACTCGAATGGATTTTCCTTGTGAGATCAAATCTTAATTCACGTTTAAAAACGCAGGGTATGCTAGATATTAATGAAAATTATAGATCGCATTCCCGGCTTACCCGAGAGGCCCCGGGTTGGGTCTAATTCAGCCGTCCCTTCCATAAAGACGCCAATAAAATATGCGTTAGTTAACGACTCGTGTATTTTTTCAAGAAGGTTTTTTTTGCTTTAGCTAGAATTATTCTAATGTAATATCTACTTGGGCAAAATCGTTCTTATTGCCCAAATCATTACCAGGGGCGAAGGCAGGATTTGTGTATAGGGGGGAGGGGGAGTTATGAGCAATTGAGTAAACACAAAATTGCCAACATTCTTTAGACAGGCAAATGTAGTAAAGATAGAATCAGATTTATATTTACATACATCCACTGCTAGTCACCAGTATAGTAACTGGAAATATTTAAACAAACACAAAACTGCCAACATTCGTTAGACAGGCAAACTACTGCAAATGCAGTAAAGATGGAATCAGATATATATTTACATACATTCACTGCTAGTCACCAGTATAGTAACTGGAAATATTTAAACAATTACAATTCACTTCCCATAATCACGATTTTTTAAAATCCATTTTGGCTTGGGTGGGGGGGTTTCAACCAACCCACCCCATCTTGGCTACGACACTAACGATGAAATTAACATATAAGAAGATGGATTGCTTTAAGAGAAAGCGTATGCTCTATTGCCATCAGCAAGTATTTTCGGTTGCGATTGATTGACTCATTAAGCTTTCTTCTAAGAAATAAATCAAGGATTCGGCTCAGGAAAAAATATCAGGAAACTTCCTCATAAACCCCGATTTTGTCATTAATTTAAATACTTCCATTTACAATTAAATGCCAATTTTTTAATGAAAAATCTAAACATAGGATTCGTCTATAAGGCGAATAACCCACACATATTTTTTACTTGAGTGTCAGCTACTTTGTTAATCCAAGCAACGGATATCCACGAATTTTACCGCACCTCACCAAACATTAGAATAACAACGTCATACATCAAACTTCGGCGCCCTCGGCGACCGCCCATCTCTCGGGCCGGCCCTGATCCGACATTCTTCATGACTACCAATATTCTACCAACATCCTACGAAGACTTAGCCCGTTAGGAGTTCACACACGCGTTATTCTGCACTTGTGGTGACCCAGCATCTCTACTCAAGCGACCGTTGTCAGATTTTCCGGACATTCTTTTCCAAATGGAGGCCTCAAAGTCAATCCTCTTAAGGGAAAGAGACATTCACCTTTTTAAACCTCTTTAATGAGCATCTTTTCGCATTCTGTCCTCCTGACTGCAGCCACTCGTTCTAGCAACCCTTTGACACCCTTTTCCCATACCTATTCTTAGTGAAAATTTCCCTTTTCTGAATACAATGGTTCTAGCGTTCCTCTTTACCTGAACACTATGGCCACTTCCAATCCCCTGCAATCCCACGCGCCTCTGGAATTTCCCACCTCCCACGCGCCTACCAAACTCCCTACCCAGTTTCAGGCTCACACTTGGTCTCGGTCGCATTTTTATTTTACTCCCCGAAAACGGCCAGTCCCCGAACGCTTGAGGATAAAAGTTGATGATATTACTTCTGCTCTGGAATAAAGAGCATTCATGTCTTATCGAGATAAGAATTCATAATGTCCGTTGACAAAATCTCCTGAAATTGCGGAGGGTAAGTTTGTTTAAATGCAAGAATTCCATTTTGTTACGCTCTTTATAACATGTTGCTCGTATTGCTGCATTATTTCTAGTAACAATCGATAATATAATTTATCCTTCTCGTAATTATTGTCATTGTTGGGAACAGATTCATGTTTGGCAGTCAAATTGCTCCTGAAACCTGCATTGTGGCACATATGTGGATACTATGTAGGATGCATATAATATGTAGTACATACATTTTCCAGGATAATTTCATTGAAGGTGGGACTTAAAGTAAATACTATATATACTAAATAAAAGTAAGTTTTTGCATTATTGCCTCAATTCTAACTTATGAAAACGAATGATGAGCTAAATTCAATGGGAAAATCTTTCTAAATGCGCTTCAAAGCGACTAAAACCTTTCCATTTAGTCTCTGACAGCTCTAATGGTTGTTTTTGAAAAGAGTACAACATACGATTCCGCAATACGATTTTCGACTATTTTCGTCTCGATATCCCAAGTTTTTCGATAGATTCACTAAGGGAAAAGTCCACCGCAGAAAGAGGTGGGCGGCAATCATCGTTTATAGTAGTGTTTCCAACTCGTTGGAAACTTCCGCATAGTTCACCTTCACAAAAGCTTCCGTGATTTTCCTTCGGAATTTCATCTTCGCCTCACCTTCGGAAAATTCTCAACATTCAGATTTCAGCGGTCGCTTCGGATCTAATTACATTCTTTCTCTTTACGTGACCTTTCCTTTTCCAACTTTAAATTTCTCGTCTACTCCGATTCCGCCCAAGCATTTTCTATCCGAGTTCTATAATTTTTCCACGCAATTCAATTCCCCATAAAATACGATTCCTACATTTTTTCATTCCTTTCCGTCTGCATANAGTCTCCAAGTCGAAAGCATTTAACAATAAAAACTGAAACGTTGTAGTTAAGGAAGCTGCCTCAAACTTGGTTGAATATTTCATACAAAATGTTGCCTTTACTGCTGCACGAGAAACAAGAATAAAAACAACCCGACTTGGCTTAACATCGCGCAAAACCATAGTTATACTGTAAATTACAAACGCGATTCCAGCGAAAGCATTCTCTGATAAAAAACCGGACAGAATTATCAAATTTTGGTAATTTATCTAATTGCTACTTTCGAAGAAGTCACCCCTAATCACGTCGATTGCGCTTCTTCGCCATGTTAACGAGGCAGGTGTGTTATGGACGCACAATTTCTACTTAAGTGAGTACATTATTTGTGGAAAGGATTCTGTACCCTCCCATCAATTCTCCGAAGTCAAAATGTCAACCGTTAGGATAGGAGCTGTCCCTAAGGTGGTCAACCGCCCAAGGCGGTCTCCCGCTGGGGCGACGCAACGGTTGGATAGGCGACCCTTGGAAAGGATACCCATGTTGTGGCACAGGGTTGAGAAATATACCTCGAATCCCTTCCCAATTTTAGCTGCCTCAAAAACCAAGATTCATTGCCTATAGGCAACTCTGCTTTGTTTCCACTGCACAAAACAAAGGCATCTTCTCCCTTCGATAACTTCGTTTAATCTCCTTTCTTGGATTAAATTAGCACTCATACTCCCAGTTGTCTTAGCCAACTATACAACGAAGTGCTTCTCAATATTAATCTCTCACAGTGCGTTATCATTTACGTTCCAAAATCGCGGCAAACGATCGCGAACGTGTCTCCTAGTTTAACAATGCATACTTAAAATTTACATTAATAAATGTCCAGTGTAGGGCCCAGTGTTGTAATGTTTTGTTAGATTTAAAGCGAAGAATATTGTTAATCTCCCATGCATGTGTTGAATTAGCATACAGATTCACAATATAACATTCGTTTTCACTCTAAAAAACCATTAAAATAATAAAGGGCCCTGAAGTGAACATTAGTTTAAGCACATTTTAAGTGTATCATAATACCGGACCTTAAAGGCTATTCGAAATAAGCGTAAGAAAACAATGTATGTTAAAGTGTACGGTTTAAATGTTTTTTACTTTCCAACACGGCTCTCTTCAGATGGTAAACATCTCTCAAATTAAGATCGAGTATAATTTTCACTAATGAGACATTCGAAAACTGCGGAACGCCATGAACATATATATGGTATTGCATCATGCATGTACTCCGGTTACAACTAATGGATTCGATGGACAAATTTCCACCTTTTCGATTTCTTCATTTCAGATCATTCTTGCGGAGAATCAGTTTTGAGATCTAATTCGTAGTGGTAACAAGTAGCTTAATTTCTTAGTTGTTTACTTTCTCTTCCATTTAACACTTTAAGAATCTTGGTTTCCATTTTTGAATGCGTTACGCCGCTTCTGTTGTAGTCAATATTTCTTCTGTCATTTTATTTATCTATGACACAACTTATTACATTGGTTTCTCTGATACTTTGCTGATGAACTCTTAATTCAGCTATTCTTCATTGTTTTGTAAAAAGTTCCAAAATGTCAATGTTCATTGTTGGAAAAGTCAGCCAACAATTGAATGTTCTTTCGGTTCACCGAATGATCATTATTGGAACGGTCAGTCAACAATCGAATGTTTTCGATATTCAATTATTGGTGCTGTGCTCTGACGTTGTAGCCTCATTCATCGTCCGAGGACAGCCCAGAGACAGAGGTAAATTAACTCCAAACGTTTGATTCCGAACGTAGAATGCTACATCAAGGAAAGAAATCACAATTATATATTTCGCGTTTTTCTCCTATATTTCCTTCAAAAGATTCGTGATATCATCTTCTTTATGGAGAGTCGCTGAAAAAGTTTCAAGTAATGTATTCCAGTATCTTTGAAGATCTTCAAGCCCATCTTCCGTGTTGGAGACCGATACGTGATTCTCAACAAATGATACATCTCGTTGCTGTGTGTTGAAACCATACCCCACTTCCGCCGCATTTCCCGTTTACTTTAATATCATCGTCTGATCAACGTTTGTGCGGAATAACAATTGAAGCTCATTGCCTCACAGTCAGTCCTTGATTCCTTCTAAAAGGTCCCGCTTATCAAAATGCAGTTTTGATCTCCACTTATGAATATTTATGTGAGGATTTAAAGGGGTCATTCACGTTTTATTAGCTTGCTATGCCTCTAAAATCTCTATCGGTTTATTCTGCTTCTTTTCCTTATTCTTTTAACCTCTGTGTTCGCAGATTTCATTTAAATTTGAATATTTGCATTACATTCTCTCATAGTCATGTTTGTTGTATATCTTCTTATACCCTTTTCGCCCTTGTATTGCTGGACAGGAAGTCGCATTTTCAAAAACTTTTAGTTTTAAGTCTAAAAGTTCATCAGAAGTTAAGAAACTCATTAAAATTCCATTCGGAAATATTTACATTGGTTTGCTTTAAATGGTATTTAGACTTTATATATTTAGATTTATACCCCACGAACCCCCAGTGACTTATGGCAGGAGGTGTACTAATCTACCTTACTTAATCTACCCTATCAGTTTCTCTAATTATATGCAGACAGAACGACCGGAAGTCTTAGTGATAGCTTTCTTTTAAACTTTGTCGATGCCTCCCGGAGAACATGTTCGTTTTTACCGGAATTACAATGTCTTTTACTTCGCCTAAAAATTCTGAACCGATGAATTTCTCATTCTGAACCGATAAATTTTTCAAATTATTAAGAAATTTAGCATAAAATATTAAGATATTTAGCAGTAGAATATGACAGTCTTCAGAACTTTTTAGTTTCTTACCCTCTCTCTTTTCGCTTGGTCATTTATCATCTTTTCCGCTACTTTAATATTTCCTTTCAGAGCTACACATCGAAGACCAAGACATTTCAAGTTTTTTTACCGTTCAGTTGGCTAACAGTACGATGAAAAGGTAGAAAATATTCGTGCAATAAACTCCTCCGCGCAATATGTTTGACTTATACTACATTTTAAACGGAATTGTTCTATAGTAACATGAAATCGAACGCAAGAAAAAATTGTAACGAACACTACATTTTGTCTTTCCAATTCTTGTTAATTTCTTACTAAATCATAATATTCATATTTAAGAATAGGTGCCATTTTTAATTTGAACTACAGTAAATTCAATGCCTGAAGTCGTTGTTTCGTGTAAAGCCATTAAATTCGTAGAAATGAATGAAATTCGTACATTTCTACTGACTGAATTTAAAGCGACCGAAATTACTAGCGAGCTAGCAACATCAGCCTGGTAACCATCAACTAATACCAGACATGGTGATGCTATCACGATAGTGAAACACATCGTGTTAAAATCTGTCTGCGGAAACGTACGTAATAAGTTTTTTCTTTTCCTCTATTTAGCTACTTTATCAGAGGTATTTTTTGAGCCAATCTACATTCACATTCACATTAGTAACCCGCAAGCCTCCTCTATCTAGTGCTTCTTTTCAGGGAGCGTATTCATATATTTATTTCTCCGACGGAAGCAGGAAGGTCACAATACATTTGATTTCCTAACTTTTAATTAATATATTCATTTCTCTAATGGAAACAGAATGGCATACATCCATTTTAATAGTTATTAATGACGGCCACAAACAGCCATTATCTAACCGGAAAAATCCGACTAGCCGGGACTCGAACCCGGGACCTTGGGGTTGAATCGCTAACCACTCCGCCACCGCAGCCGATAAAAGAAATGACATATTCAACGAAAATTGGCATCTGTGATCACAAAAGTTATTTGAAAAAAAGCAGTCCTGTGAAAGGAACTCTAATTAGTCGGAAAATGTGGATTATCCACGGGAGCCGCGAGACGCACGGCTGCAGCACGCATCACTCTCGGCTAATTCGACGTGATCGTCTGGTTTATCGCAATCACGATCGCGAGGAATTTCCCAGGTAGCAGAATGGAGGCGCCAGGGAGGGCAAAAATCCACGACGGCGGCGAAAGAGACTGCGAAGTCAGGCGAGGAAAAGAATGACAATTCCGACTGGCTCTAATGAACAATTTGTAATTCTTCCACACGCAGGCAAACTGCCCTTGCAAACATTCCGAGCACACACTCATTATCGATTCATGAAGGACACATGTTAATTGGAGTCCTCCTGTTTTAAGTCCTGCACTTAATTACCTTCCTCCTGCGATTCAATTTTCTCCCGAAAGAGGCCGTCCCATTCGACCGCTGCCGTTTTCATCTCACGGAGAGCTTTTTTTTCGCCTGACGCAGCCACCGAGTCGATAATTGGTCCATCGGAGGATGTGGCGCCCGAGGTAAAGCCTCTCGACGAAAAATTCACGAGGGAAAAAACGAACGCAGTCGAATGCGCCGAAATTAGATTTTTCCTCTCTCTAAGGTAAATCCCTAACGCTGGGACGGTATATGGAGTCCTTCGACGTTTTGGGATTCCCGAGAGAGATGGTTAATCTCCGATTCAGAAAAGGTACAGCGATTCGGATTGTCAAGGGAGATTTTAGATGCGACAGCGGCGTATCAGAGATGCGAAAAATCCCTCGAATGGGATTCGAATATAAGATTTGGCTATACCGAGATGTTCTCTGCGGAAATTTTCTGGAATTCAACATTTCTGTTTGCATTCGTGTAAGAAGCGGTTTCCAAGGGAACTACAAAGTAAGCAAATGGTTGCCCAACCCAGTTTTTCGTAGGGAAATGAGAGTTCAAGGGTAAATGTCCCAGTGAAGCCCTGAAGCTGTTTGAAAATTGAAGGATAGATGTCGTAGAAATACCCCATTAAAATCATTGCGAGAGATAGCTTTAAGAGAGACATTGGCCAAAAATGTAATCAAGAGATCATATTTTACTTATTTCATGAACTAGGGAAACGAAAAGTTGGTTAACCTTAGCGAGACCTGGGTTCGAGTCCCGTCATGTCGCTATTTTTCACATCTGTTGGTCCTTCGCTTTATAAATCTTGAAGCAGTTTAATGTAACGAAGAAATTATTCTCTCTTATTAACGCGTAGAATTTAAATGAGAAAGTTTGTATGTCCCACCGAAAATTCATCGAGAATAAACCTAAATCTCAATGTACTGAGGATCGCTTTGAGAAAGATTTATTCGGGAAAGTTGAATTATACAACGCGAAAAAAATGTTCCTTATAAGTTGCCGGAAATTTCAAGATAGAAAAATTTCACAAATATTTTCATAAAGGATGTTTAGTGACGCATAGATTACATTCCTCAGTTTGTTATTTATTCGTAAATATCAGATTGTATTTACTCTGATATCCTTACAAAATAAGACTTATATTTAGAGCACAGTTTATTTGGCGGTGTTACTTAGTAACAGTGCATCCTATTTATCTTCATGAATACTATAACAAAGAGAGCATAATTACACTGTTAAATAGATCACGCATAATTCCCAATACAGAATCAATAAAGAAAAACTGATATTTATTATTATATTGTTGTATTTATTTTATATTTTTTTAGCTTTCATATATGGCGTGCTCTACAAAAATGCGTTGATTCGTTTTAATTTTTCAGCAGAGAGCTAAAATACCCATGTGAACACACGATAAACTGGAAAGTTCGCAACCTAAGAATTAATAAGTCATAATTCCGCATTAAACCCGGACTGGTGGCAACACTGCAATGGTATGAAGCGTTAACTCCGTCCGTGACATCTGATGGAGTATGTGACGCCTTGAACCGAATCTGTATCCATTGAGAGCTCTTCTCAAGTGTCACTGTCAGCTCGCAGGGTGGCCAACGCAAATGAACCAAAAGGATTATTTGATGTTTAGCTTAGCCATCGATGATTCAAGGATTTAATTCAATATTTAGAATAGCCCTTAGTAAAGTTCAACACGAATCAACTAACAATATTAACCCTTTAAGTGCGGCTAGTGCCTTAAGGCACCCTACCGGAATTTTGCAGCTGCTGAAAGAATTAATTTCAAAAATATTCTGACGAATGTGGAAAAAGATTAATGGTACTTAGAAATTCTCAGAATATTCAGTAAACAACATGTAATGATTATGAAATGATACATATTTGAAAGAGAATTTTGAACATTTCCTCCACAGCAAATTAATTCTCCGGTTAACGTACTAACACGGATCATGTTTAGACGAATAACGATCCACCGGTTAACCGATTTCCTCAATTTCGTCAATATTTTGTTTCAAAATACGACTAATCGTTATTTGATTAAAAAATGAGCTCATTTATTAATGGTTACAACTTATAATAATAATGAAGTGCCATATATTTGAAAGAGAATTTTTTTTATTTTCTCTCCAACATTCTATTCTGAAAGACAAATTTATTCCCAGGGTAATATGTTAATACGGATCATTTTTAGACGAATTACGATTAACTGGTATATCGATTTTCTCGCGCGTCGATCTTTTCGCTTTAAAATGCCATATATCGTTGTTTCCTCACGCGTATAAGGGTTCAATAACCATCTCGGGACATTTAATGGTACAACATGGAGAGCATGCGTTAACTTTCCATCTTGAAATAGAAACCTCTGATCTCGTGAGATGGATGGCCAAAAAGAAGGAACGAAGGATTAAACCAATGGAATGGCTCAGTCTTGTATTAAAGAAAGCAATCAAGCCAATCTTAATACAAAGAACGATTTTATACGCTCGAGATGTAGACTGCCATTTTGCCCTCTCAGATTTCCACGCATGATCCCTTCTATCATTGTGAGTTGACGTTTCAATTCTTTCCTTAACGTCTTCTTAGACATCGTCTGATGTATATTCGTGCAGAAAACAAACTCAAGATTTCTCCGTCAGTCCTCCGATGGAGCCCAAATCTCTTTCAACGGAGATGAGACGCTGGATATCTTACGCTCCTATGACATCCTGCGGTGGACCCTCTTTAACAAACTGACATGGCCTTTTAAGTATGGAACCGCAGTAGCTGGCGCATATTCCAAGACAAGGGCAACGGCATCTTACAGATGTCTTCCCTTTTTGAGTAGCGGTTATTTCCTTTCAGGGATTACTGCTCTGAATCTATCTAAAGTAATGACACGTCCGTATACGTGAAATCGCCAAAAAACTTTTTGAAGNATTTACTTCCATCGCTGCCTGTATGGTTCCTCCCATCTGCCTTCGCAGTATTTGTTTTCCTTCACAGGAGATTATATCCTTTAACTTTAGACATTGAGGATATTTTTCGCTTTTATTCTCGTTACAATACAATCCTCTACGTAATAGTTGTCCTATCCGTGTAAATTCTTCATTATCCATACACTAGTAAACCCCACGTCAAGATTAATTCTACTATGATCCTGCTTTTAATTCATAAATCTCTTTCAACGGAGATGAGACGCTGGATATCTTACGCTCCTATGACATCCTGCGGTGGACCCTCTTTAACAAACTGACATGGCCTTTTAAGTATGGAACCGCAGTAGCTGGCGCATATTCCAAGACAAGGGCAACGGCATCTTACAGATGTCTTCCCTTTTTGAGTAGCGGTTATTTCCTTTCAGGGATTACTGCTCTGAATCTATCTAAAGTAATGACACGTCCGTATACGTGAAATCGCCAAAAAAACTTTTTGAAGAAGTATGTACCGATATACATTATTTATTTATTTATCTATTTATTTATTTGTTTATTTATTTATTTATTTATTTATGTATTATTATGAAACATACCAAGCGATACTTAGAGGAAAATTTCCATAATTTATTAAGAATTATGTAACAAAGTTTGACAAAGTCTGCAATCATCATCTGCCCAGAGATTGCAATGGAAGCTGTTAAAACGTCGAATAGATTACTTGATTCAGCACATAATGGCCTATCATCTGGTGTAACCATAGCTACCTTGAAGTAGGCAGTGGTATCTATAAGAAGTGGGCAACTGTGAAAAATGCTGACGGAGGAATTGTTAAACTAACATCTTAGCATTGAAAAAGACGGCTTAAACAACCTTGGCATAGAATTAATGAAAAAGAATGCGCTGCCGTTGAACATGTATCTCGTTACCTTGATAGACGTCATGGAAACAAATCTTGCGTAGAAAAAAGGGGCTCCCTTTTTTCAAATTTAGATTAATCTGCTGAACCAATTTTTGCGAGTCTTCTGCGCTAGTTTTTTTTTTATTTCAATATTGTTCGTTCAATATCGCGAAAACTGTCAATATTCGCCGCGCCTATGGAAACTTAAAAAAATGTACGCTTACTTAACATCCAATCACGTTTTCCGATTGAAAAATAATCTATGTATTGACGGATAACATGGATGTGGTTTCCCCTTGCTAGGATTCAATTTTACCAAGAATTCGGATGGTCGAACGTATGAGCAATCCCTGCAGATTGTTTTTTCAATTCAGATAAAACATCTTCCTATATAATTCCTTTATCAATTGTCCTTTAGCTATTTTTCTCCTTTTCCCAACTCTTTTCTATACCTTCGCGCTTATGGTTTCCATCTTATAAGAGATATATTTATGATTGTGTAAGATATGAATAAAATTACCGGCCGATGTGTAATAGCCCTCCATAATAAGTCGATCTTGCAACCCTTCGATCGGTGATATCGATATTTGGTAGATCGCGGCGCGTTACCTACTACATGCCTTTAAAGTAACTGCATTGTTTTAAATACCTCCAAAATTTAGTATATAATAACATTTTGGCCTTATAATGAAATATTCTAAGTATTATAATGAAATTGATCGGATATTTCCGCAGTTTTAAATTAAACGTACGCCTCAAAAGTATGACCCTTCAGACCTACTAAATCCCAAATTGTAATATATCGACAATTGTAATTATAATAACAATATAATTATGCAATTATAATTGTAATACCGACAATAGGGCTCACGGACAGTCAAGTGGAAAAGACCTTATACTTCGGTTGAAGATTTCCCGGGTTCGATTCCCGGTGGGGCCTGAGAAATTAACTATGCAGTCGAAGCACTTGTAACAACACTACTACCACAATGTCGACAATATATAATTTTATCGACAGTATATAATATATTGCTATCAATTGTTGCGTTTGATGCTGTAATTATACAATGTAACTATAATAACAAGATAAAATACTATTATTCCGGCCGCGGTGGCAAAGTGGTTAGCGTGCTGGCGCTCCAACACCAAGGTCCCGGGTTCGAGTCCCGGCTAATAGGATTTTTCCTGTTAGGGAATGGTTGTTTGTGTTCGTAATATTGGGATCCTCCTGTTTCTATTATAGAAATAATAAATAAATAAATTATAATACAATACACACGCACAATTATTTCGCAAATAAATCGATGGCATTCGAGAAATCAGTATCGAATTAGGAGAGATTCCTCGACCGTTCCTATTGTAAATAATGAAGGAAGTAAATTCTAACTGTGGATGAGAAAGTGGTATTCCATTCTTGGAAAGGTCCAGTATTTTTCCATTAAGTAAACACTGCATTGCCAAGAATCCAGGGACATGAATACTTCCACCCAAAATCTTACGAAAATAGAAAGTGATTTATCTTAACATTAGGTATACCTTACGAATCTCCAATGGTATTTGTGTGGCATAATTGCGAGAGGCCATCCTCTCAAAGGCTTTCGTTTACTGTTGGCACTGTCCAGATTGGGCGGGGGTTTGAACCCCCCAAAACCACCCCCTTGGCAACGCCTCTGGATGAGAATAAATTTTCCAAATGTGGCGTTTGTTGAATTGGCTTTTACTCTTCATCACGAGATGCAGATGTTCGGAAGAGCCCATCAGTGGAAGAGGACCGCTTTCGAGGAATGCGCACAAGAACGATGGCTTAGATTAGCTCGGATTGACGAGGCATCTCAAACGGGCCCTTTGCGATATAATTGTGGATCGCCGGGCGATAAATCAAACGTCATCTCTCGTTATGAACTCGGACGCGATGAAGCGGCCGAAGGCGTGAAAGAATGGACTGAAACATTAGAAAGAACGGGTCAAATGGACCCTTCTCCATCCGGGGCCATTGTTTGAGCCCATCCAAAGGCATCTGCTCGCAGGGTCGCCCCTTGTTTTTCATTCTCCTTTCCCTTGCGGAAAACAGTTTCGTAAAGTGGCCGCGTGTCAGCCGCTTCACCCCTTTTATCTCTAAACTGGGGTTTCAGGGACCAAATTATCGGAGGACCAATGCTGGACCCGTTACGCAGACTCTAACATTTACTTCCATCGCTGCCTGTATGGTTCCTCCCATCTGCCTTCGCAGTATTTGTTTTCCTTCACAGGAGATTATATCCTTTAACTTTAGACACTGAGGATATTTTTCGCTTTTATTCTCGTTACAATACAATCCTCTACGTAATAGTTATCCTATCCGTGTAAATTCTTCATTATCCATACACTAGTAAACCCCACGTCAAGATTAATTCTACTATGATCCTGTTTTTAATTCATGTATTCATTAGTACTTAAGTTACGTTTTTTCAATGATTATCTATTGTTGTATATATCTAGGGCTTCCAAGTCAAATGGCTTAAATATTTTAATATTATTATAAACATTTCAAAAAGAAATAATGATGTACTGTCCACATTATTTACTAAACAATCATGGTAACGACGTTGGGTAACATCATCTTCAGGTACAGAAGCTTAAAGTTAACAACTTATGTACAAAACAGCGGAGGGGGATGTGGAAGAAAAGTTTGCAAAGTAAAGGAAAGAATGCGCATTCATAAAGGGTATTTAAGCTGAAGGGAGTTAGGTAATAAAGGGAAAAGGCAGGTGAACAATTACGGAGGATTGTACGATTAAAGGAATTCATTTGTATGGTATTGAATTTTTTCTAGTATATCCTATTCTTGAATATTAGGACAAGAATGGAGGTTTTAGGGTGAAAAATCCGAATGAATGTTTCGTCTAACAAATTCCTAGCAAAGTGTAATATTTAAGGGTCATTATTTGAGAAAGCTGCACGATGTTCATTGCTCCTTTTAGTAACGTTCTGTTGGTCTGACCAACGTAAATATGTTCACAGTTATTGCATCCGATTATATACATTCCTGGCTTCAACAACTTTGTATTTACCACTGCACATGAAGGATGTAAGTATTTTGTTACTGATGGTGTGACCAAATACCGAAACCATTTTCGTTTAATCAACGAGCAGCGGAAAGAGCATTGTTATTTCTTTTTGAGAAATTTAAACGGCCTTCCATCAAATAACGCTGGAAAGCTTTCGATGGCAATATTATAATCTCTACTCTTATAATTTGATATATTTCTCAGTTATAGTATTTATAATAAAGCTCATAATATCTCATAAAATGAGATATTATGAGCGGATGATCTCTTTGGCATTGAAAGAATGTCTATTCAACTTTCAATTATAAGTTCCAAAATTGGTAAGGAAAAAGCTTCTTCTCGCCATGAAATTTATTCGGACATAAATTCCCCGCATAATCTCATTGGATACCTAATACAATGAGCTCGACATGGGTAAATTCAATTGACAAACATCCAAGTCAAGCCCTAAAGAAATAAATTTGAATCTGATTGTAAGTCTACAATAATTGTACACGCCACGTATTAATTGTGTATTTTTTTATATGTCTCTCAGGAAAGAGTTGAAAGTTGTCAATATGAACGAAATACAGTGGTACCTTGGTTAACGACGAGTGGTTGTGATCAAAATTAACAATCGGGTAACAACGCAATCTTTGTTTTCTGTTGAAGATTGACAATTAAAAACTACTTGTATGACCATTCATTTTAATGATGATAATTGTATTGTTGCAAATATAATCATTCATTGTATTGATGATAATTCTATTATTGCGAATATAATTGTATAGATTATACTGACCATATTTCAATGACATTTTAACGAGTATCATCTGCGTATTTGATGTGCAATATTTCCGGAAAATCGCGCCTGGGTTAACGACGGCAATCTTGGAACGGATTACCTTAACCAAGGTATCACTGTACTTAAAGGATAACTACAAGTTTCAGTGAACAACTAGATGCAACACCTGAGATTTGCATGAACCCACAGTACAACAATTTTTCTGTCCCTCGTATCTCCTTGTTTAAAGTGTACTTTCGCCGTTTCCTCCAACGCATAGCATAAAGGATTGGCCAAACATGTCCCGTCGGCAATTCATCTTAGCTTAGGTCAAAGGTGAATCAATTGTAAAGGTTAGGAAGCCCACGAATATGAAAGTTACCCGAACCTTTCTCTCCAGTGTGTACCTATAAGAGATATGAATGAACGAGGGTAAATGACCCTTGAACGACAAGAGTTATTGGGGTAGTTCGCGGAATGGTGTTTCCTTTTGTCCCCAGTGAGAGCTTCGAACAAAAGGCTGAACGTGGATAAGACAGTAGGATCCCATTGGGCTTGTGAAGACTATACGCTCTTTGGATAAAAACCCTCTAACGGGTTGCTGCTGTTGTAATAATCGTTTTGAGAAAAATTAACCTTGAAATTTACGGAAAGGTCTCTTCCCGGAAGCTCTCCCTTTCATCCATTCTGGATTTGCGCGGGAGTTGCAAGATTCCAGGATATTCCGCTGTTATTTTAACGGTAGCCTTCCACAAGTCCACAGACTCATTTAGAACGAAATTTGGAAGCGATATAATCATGGGAAATACCCTGATTACGCCGGCAGCTGCAAATTATCCCTAGCTGTAAAAAAATAGAAGAGAGAACTTTATCCTGTTTCGTAATTTTCTGTTTATTTACTTATTAAACTGTTTATTGCGTTATTAACTTAACGAAGGTTTAAAAGCAGAAGGAAAATGGAGGGAGAAACATAACGGAATCTAGAAAGCCTCAAGTTGCTAAGTAACGCTAGAAATCTTCTTCTAATTGTACAGGGTTTGCAGGACACTATTTATTTATACTGCGGTTAACATCTTAACTTAACGAAAGGTTGATTGCAGAAGAAAAATGGAGGAAGAAATAAAATAGACTCTAGCAAACCTTAAGTCCCTCAGTAACGTAAGAACTCCTCTAATTATGTACGCATTGCAGTAACAAAAGCAATTCATGGTTACAAAATATAACCCAAACGCGCTGTGGCCCAAATTCCGACATATCTACAACTTCTATTCAGACTGTTATTCCTGCCAAAATGACGCAGATATTACCAAACGGAGCTACTCGAATATTATACATATTAAATGCAAACTTTCGTAAAATTTCGAGCTATCTATCACTAACAGTTTTAAAAATTTTAATCGTGAAAACTAAGCGCGTCGGAATGTAGACAACCTACCTTACATAAATACGGACCATTACTTAAACATTTCCGGAGTATTTCGGTAGCATCTCCGACCTTTCTAGACGTCAGAAATTCGTAAACACTCCACGAATGAACGCAAGCCTCGATCTTCCGAATGGAACGCGCGAAACCATTCTAAAAAACGCCTAAAACGATACGTGAGACCAGTCGCCCTCTCGCTTTGATGCTTAACGACTTCATCTCGTTTCGCGTGATTGCATTCGTGAGATCCGTAATGCGAAAGTGATACATTTTGAGATTAGCCCCGCTTTGCAGCGAGAGCGAATCCTTTGATTTCCCTGCGAGGATCTCTAAGATCACCGCAGTGTTTTGTCGAAGCAGAAGGACTCTGCCGATGTTTACGGGCAAGGCTTTGAGCCGCTACAAAGGAGATTGACAAAAGATGAAAGGGAAATGTATTTCCAAAGCGCGCTTTTATGCCTTCTTCTTTTTCGCCTCCGAGGCTTCACAGGAGGAGAAAGAACTCCCTTCAGAATCGATGTTATTTTTTTCCTCTCCTCGTCGCCAGAAAAGTATTTCGCTCTTGAAAGTCGAAAAAAGATTGGCATTAAAGATGGTTGTTATTGGATCTTTTGAGGTCAAGTTGAAGGAACCGTTTTTACGCTAATGTACGGATCTGCGACGAGATTGAAAAGCCTCGATCTGTAAGCGACTCAGTTCATTTTGTTTTTCTTCGTATACGTGTCTGTGTTTCGGAGAAAATAATTCCAGGTGTTTCGCGGATACGAAACATTTTAGCCTTCGGTGTCAACCTCCTTTTATTTAGATTAGAATCTGGAATATAAAAGCTTTAACTTCTAGACCCCATTCCTTTAGATATCTATCATTGATACGTCACTTGTATCATATCACAAAATTACAGTTATTTGCCATTGTATTGTAATGAAATTCAAGGCATAATTATATATTGTGAATAATGCTACGTAGCACTTGATAAATACGCTACTGGGTTGGATTCGCACTGTCAGCCGCTTTAAGACGAGAGGTTTCTGCCTCCCCAAAAATAATCTCCTCTGGTAGAAACCCAAATCAGCTCTCGTTTATCTAACAAAAATGTAACATATTTGTCCAGGCAAGATTGAGAATGATGCCTCCTCATCCATCTTACCTCAAACTAAGACACGTGTACAGGGCCTTCTAAATTAACAAAATTCTCCCAGGAGACGTATTTTATGTCAAGTCTTTGGCTGTTTATTGTAAACATCGCTTTCGGATATAATTTACGTATTCGATGTCAGAAGCTTCCACAAATAAAACCTATAAAAGGTTGTTTATTTATTTAGTTTGTAGACATTATTCATTTGTTCAGTAATGTAATTAATAATGGTTATAATCGTAAAAAGTACGGTAAGAGAGAAAATTTAATAGATATTTAATAATCTTTTGATTGTAAATGTTGGGTTAGAAGAACGAAAACTTTGTTGTAAGCGAAGTTCTCTGCTTTCGATAGATGGTCTCGAAAACGATCGAAATCAATCATTGAAGGCGTAATTTTTCGAATTACTCTGCACCGTATGAGTCTTTGTGCTGAAGGAAGCTGATAATGTTTCGTTAAATTAAATCTTAATGAACAATATACGACATACAATATATAACATATTGTTATATATATATAATATAATATATATAACAATAACAATGACGAAGGAAATGAATATATATTCGTCGTTAATTATTTTATTTGTTTGGTTTTACGTTATTATATAAAATGATACTTATACATATTTCATAATGCTTTGAACGTAAGTAGTTGAGTAACTCGTTTTTGGACAATTTATGTCGCTTTTGATATAAATATATATAAATTTTCCGCTTTTTGTAGAGAGAACTCCCACAACAACGGTCGTTGAATTATTTTGGATGATAAAGTAGATAATTATTCATAACCGGTCCCCTATCAGTAGTCATGTACTGATACAACTTTCAAGTGGTTTGGGTGCCCCTCATCTAAGTCATCGACAAATTTCATGAATGTTATCCACTGCGGTGAAACTCTCGAAAAATTGGATTGAAAAACGATAACCTATCGATGGCCATTACCTACGAATATCTTAAAAGTTAATTTACCCTAATTCTAATTGGAGATACTATAGAAATTCGATATTAAGTACAATAAAAAGTACAGTACTAGTAAAATATCCCATTCAGTCAATCTCATCCTCGTCAAAGTGTTACTTCTTGAAGGTCGAAGTCGGCCGTAGTTGAGTATTCCAAAAAAAAAAGAAAAACACTGTTTCTTTCTATTAACGAAAGTGGTCTCTGAAGTAGTCGTCTGCAGAGGCCGTCGTCCTTTGTCTCCTATGAATTCCTCACTTGCAATCAGACGTCTTTCTCATTTTTTCCATTTCTTCCGAATTTGCGAAAGCGAGAGTCTCCTCTTCATCTTCTTCTCCTCCGCCCCACTTTCGCCTTCTCTTTTTTTTGCTTTTCATTAGTTCCCTCTCATAACACCATCTCGACCGTGCCCCTTTTGATGTTTGTTTTCCATTTAATTTTGTCTCGCGAACATGGATTCCTCCGCACTCTTTTATTAATCCCTCTCTCCCTCTATTTAGGTCGTATTTCGACGCTTTCTGTCGGTGCTGAAATATTGCTTTCTCCGACTTTTTTCGATAGCCCCCTTTCGCGCTTGCCGTAATCCTCCGTTTCATACCCCCGCAATTTCTTTTCTTTTCACGGAGAATGTTGAAAGATCATCGCTCGCTGTGAAACCTATACTCTCTCTCTCCGTATCGACTGTCGAATACTCTGCTAAATTTGCAATTTGGTAAATTCTTACATCTCCGTAGGGCTTAGCATGGCAAAACCGAGGCACCGGGTTCGAATCCTGGTCAGTACATGGTTGTTTGCGATGTATTGTTTTACCTCGAGGGTCAATTGTAAGAGTGGTCTGGTTAGACTAAAATTCGCCCGAAATAAAGTCGTTGTTGTGGTTATTATTATTATTATTTTTTATTTACTTCGTTCTCGCCACAAAGTGACGGTGTTTTGGGAACGAGCTGATGTCAAATTCTATATCTACTATATATAAATTCTAATTTCAAGTTCTAATGTCAAGCTTTATATCTATATGTATAAAGCAGAAATTCTGTGGGTTTGTTTGTATATTTGTCTAAGATTGAAGTCCACACCGTTTGTCCGATTTGTGTCAAACTTCGCATACATGTTCTCTAAGATCTGGAAGGAAGTACTGCTATCTTTTTATTCGATAACTGTGCTGGGTTTGAACCAAGATCGTTCAGATAGATTTCCATAAGAAATACATGTAAAGTTCGATTTTATCGGTTGCAGACTTTATTTATTTTGCAAAATGAAAATAGAAGGAATAGTCGTATAAATTGAGTTTACTATCAAAAGAAGGGAAATTAAATAAAGATTCTTATTATTGTCGTGGAATATCGCTTTCATTTCGAAATTGCGAGAATTCAGATAAAATATGCGAATATTTTGTGAAATTTTGAGGTTGTAAACAACTACCCTGACGACCAATGCGATTGTTGATTCCAAGCTCATGCATTTTCCCATAAGAATACATGTGTATTTAGGCCCATTTGAAAACAATTGACGATATGAAGAGAAGGAAATTATTCAGAGATTTTACCTATTACAGTCACAAACAATATATAGTGATGAATCGCAGGGGCAACAAACATACGTAGCACTGTAATTGAATTAATGGAGATGAATGAGTAACATTCTGCCTATCAGTTCTGACTCTTGACACATTTTACGATTAAATTTTCCAGAACAATAAGTTGAAATCTTGCAAACTTGCACATTAACTTGAGACAAGTTTCATACGAACGAAATTCCATGAAGATTTACATTCTTATCCTTGACAGTAGATTTCGGCTTCGAACTTTGACTAGAAATTTTTGTTTTCGATACTGATGCCAGATGTTATTTTCTCTTATATACAAATTGGTATACTATATTTAATCCGACTTCTATTCTCCCCGTTGAGAATCAACGGGTACCTCAGCTAGTGTGAGAATAATCGGGATTTGATTGAATAGCGCTGAAATTCGCTGTGGTTCGCGGAAAGTCCAGACTTTAAATTCCACGGATTCAACTCCCAGACGAAACACCGGACAATCTCTCATACCAAATCCCCCATCTATTCGTACTTGTGTAGTACTTCATAGAAAAGACCCCACGTCTGCCTTAGAGAGTCTCCCGCAGCGCCGCAATAAAGACTGATGGAGCGGAAAGGACATTCAATTGTCCTCCCCTTCGTTCCCATGGCTGTCCTTCCTCTCTCTCTCAAACATAGTTCGAAATCGAAATTTCCACGGAAACTCATGACTTACATGATTAAAGCCTCAGACCTATTCGTCAAACGATCTCAAAAGCTTATAGCGCCGAATTCATTCCCCAAACAACACGATATCCTTCTGGAAAGAGCTTTTTAACATCCCCATTGCGTACAGTTCTACATCATCGAGAAAACGGCAATCTACACCGACTGGGAAATGAGTGGAAACGAAACAACAGGGAATCTGATCTCACAGATGGTGATGATGATGTGACAACGAACTGGAAAATTGGTGGAACAAATGAAGAAACCGTGCACAAATGTTCTCAATATGCTACATCAATACGAAATTTGCATCTAAATCTACGTAAAAGCCCTGCAAGCCGCCTTTTGTGTGTAGCGTATCGTTCGCGGAAAGAAGAAGCCCTTAAATATCATGTCCTCGCATCTATTTCTCTTATTTTACGCTCATTGTCGGATCGGCCGAAGTAGCAAAGGGGGTCGCATAACACCGATTAAGTCTTTCGTAAGTATCCCGTAATTTATCAAGCAATCGCAGCCTAACTTCTAATCTCCTTTCTTCCAAGGATTTCCAACCTGCGTCTGAGAGCATTTACTTGACGTTGGATTTCTATCGTAGCATTTTTAACGAATTGTATCGCCTTGCGCTGCATTTCTCGAGTTCGTGGGTACACGTTTCATCCCCTTAATCCCATCTGCTTGCCGCATATTCCAGATGGGTCCTGACTAAGGTAAAATAACATCGTTCTCTAACCTTTTCATCCCATCTACCTACAACGCGCTTTATAAATCCAAGCTTTTTCGTTACTTTGCCGTAGACATTTCGAATGTGTGCTCCAGTTATTTATAAGAGTGATTCCGATATTTGAGTTCGATGACTCCACTACTTTTTTATTCATTACACCAATTTTGTACGGGTGGTTCTGACACAATTTTTTCTTCCCGTAGAAATTAATTACACAGTATATACTTACATTAAGATCTAGTTGTCATTTTTCGCACTACTTTTGAATATGAGTAAATTCTATAGTATTAGGCCGGACTTGGTGGAAAGCTATAATGAGAATTATAGAAGGCACCTCGTAGTTTCCACACTAAATGTTTTATTTAAAAACGACCGGTTTCGGCTAACGCCATCATCAGGTCTTCGGATATGAGCTAAATCCTTTGATAGTGAAATGCGATCTTCGACGTTTGGAATCGATGTGTTAGTGATTTGTTGTCTATTACTCATTCACGAATGATTTTCGCTTTCTTTTACATCTTAAAGCAGAAAAAAAACTCACATAGTTTTTCAGGTAAACACGCGATCAAGTAACTGAATAAGAGAAAGTGTCGGGACAATTATTCTCTCTTTTGCTTAGTTTCTGAATAACATCATGCGTAGTTGCAAAATCGCTAATATTTACACATGCTGGATCGCATAAATGTCTATTCTTTATTCAGTCATTGAATGAATAAACTAGTCGACTTAATATTCAGTCATATCATAAATAAAATCATCGGTGTACGATCTGCTAATGGAAGATAAACAGCAGAATTCCCCAGAGAAAAATAACGCAACGTAAGTGACAAATGCGGAAGATTTCGACGCAAAACACGTCTGCTGCCTTGTAAACGCGCGCTACACGCTTGTATCTGACATCGATTCTATGTTTTCTTCCGCAGAGCATCTAAAGGTCGCATGCGATACCTTTCCGCCCATGATTCAAAGGCGATTCTGTCCGACTCGATGAAATCTTGATTGACAACTTCTGTTTACATCCGCGACATTGATCGAAAAATCGGAATTTCCTTAGAATGTAAACATTCTCCTCATATGTAAATGCTTTTCCATACTCACTAATGCTCTCTCAACTTCAACCTCGAGGTATTCCTCTATAATCCACTTAAATTCACAGAATTCTGAGTTTTAAATTCACTTCTATACACAAACTAAAATATGTTACGTAGATATATTTGTTTTTCACCATGGTTACTTTGTTTGTTTACTTTCTCGTTTCATAAGTTTGTTTGCGTTTACGTTGGGTATTTTTTTCCCCTCTGAAGAGAAAGGTTTTCGATCGCCTACTTCCTGCTAGCTTCCAGCGTCAGCGAGAATTTTTCGGTAAATCTTTCGCGGCTCAAGATACTGCGCTAAAAATACTCTTTCGGGATTTCGCCTGTAAAAACATTTCCTTGAACAAGGGAACTGGCAGCAGGTCAAGAATACCGGGGTGATATCCTTACAAATACATGGAAAATTCACGCAAAAAGGTTCTTCAACGACATCAAGTTGTCAATCCAATCCAAGGTTATTGCGATCCTTCTTTCTACTCTCAAACTGAAAAGAATATAATTTTAGATAACTGTAACATCATCTTCCGTTGAACGAAGCTGAATTTCGTGAAGTATTTTAAGAATAATTGGTAACATTTGAAATTAGAAGAGTTGGAAAACAATTAACAATTATTATAACAACTAGAATGGCGTTACGTAACAATAGTCAGTAACAATAGCATTGTTAACAATTGGAAAACAATTAAAAATTATTATAACAATTAGAATGGCGTTACGTAACAATAGTCAGTAACAATAGCATTGTTAACACTTAAGCCGAATAAGAAAGTGACAATGGTTAATACAGCCAGCCAGACTTTAAGAAAAGGAAGATATCCATGGTTAACAAAACCGGTGAGATATCAGAACTCAGTTTTCAATTTCAATAACTGAAGGCATATTAAGTTAAAAGGTTTGGATTGAAGTTTAAAGAAAGTAATGTTAACTTTGAATGATGTAAGACATTCCAGTTCGTTTGCGATTGATTTTTACCAAAACTCGGCCATTTTAGTCGATTATTTAAGATAATATTACCCATTTTGGGTAGAAATGTTGTAGATTTTGTTGGAGCCATATTTATCTACATGTACCCAGCCGAAAAGTCTTCTGGCGTATGGCAGGGGGGGCACGCACCTTCCTTCTACTTCCCATTTCTCTCATTAGCATCTGTTACTGTCGCGTATCATTCTCTGAAAAGTTAATCCTTGAAGTAACTAGTCCTAGTATATGTTCCCATGATTTTCTCTCAGTATCAGAACGGCTAATGTAACAGGAATGACGCATAATATTGGCTACATATTCTAGGAGCGAGCTTTCTCTGAACTTATTAAGTAAATTAAGCCTTTGTTAAAGTCTTCTATCCTCTAGAGCAGGGGTGTCAAACCTTTTGGTGCCGTAGGGCCGCGTTACAAATTTTCTCAGGAGCGTGGGCAAACAAGGACCCCTTGCTTTAGGCAACCCATGTATTACCGTAACTAAAGGCAAGAAAAATCTTCGGAATTCCTCCACAATTTGTCAGTTAATTTTTCGAAGTGATTTAGAGAAACGTGACGTGGTCATGTTTCTCTATCTGCAGCCACCTGGCTGAATTAGACGCTTGGCGCCCTTTTAAAAAGATGCAATTCTTACAAAGAGGATCACTGGCTTGAAGCTACAATGCAACTGATGATGATTCCTAATTTACAGTCTGTGATACCTGGTACAGCAGGGAAGGTAACTTAATCCGCAAGATTATTTAAACTCTGTGACAGGCAATATAAAATAGAAAGGCGGATTCTGCCGAGTTCCTGCCAGCCCAAGGTTCAGTTTTGAAAGATAATAATTAGTAGAAATGGTCTTCCCTTTCCCTTCTATAATATGTATCGAGAGATAGTTGAGGATTTATACAAAGAACCGCAAAAAACACGAAAGTCTCAGAGAGAGGGGAGAGTGAAATTTAGAGAGAGGATGAAAGCCTTTTGAGACATATTCTTATCGGTGCTAAAGATTATTGCCTCCCAGGGAGTAAAAAAGATTTTCATTAAAGAAAACTCAACTCCATACTCGGTCAAACAACCCGAAAAATGCTACTTAATGCTGAGGGCCTGAGTACTACTTGTCCATGGATTCCCTACCTATAATTTTGCAACGTTCGTTTATTTTCCGGATACGCGACACGGGCCGCGGGTTGGACACGTCTGCTCTAGAGATCCCATCCTGCGTCATGAAGCATCTGACAATGAGTAACCCTCCCTGATTTGTCGTAACAATTTTTCACAAAACGTATCGCCTTTCGCTGTGTCTCTTCTAATTCTCGAATGCTTAATTTTGATCTTCTTTTCTCTATAGATTCCCATCCCACGTTCCGAAGTATCTGAGCAACACTCTTGATTTGTCGAGACAATTCTTGACGAAACGTATCGCCTTTCGCGAGATGTATCATCGGCGTTGAAATCCTCCGGTCTACTAACCCAAAATCTCCTTGTTATGACAGGGCCCCTCTCACTTCCCGTGTTCTCATTCCTTACGAGCGCCTATATGTGTAATAGAGAAAATATTTGCTCTCGAAAATAAACGAAAATTCTCCTAAAATTTGGCGTTCGCTATAAATAAAATGCGACGATGTGAATGGATTCGGATTGCGAGGGAAACCCGCCTGTCTGCGACCTCATAAATTGGTTGGGGATTAAATCGCGACGCAGCGGGGAAATGAGCGAAAGCCAACGAAAATAATCCAGGAAAACATTTAGGAGAAAAACTTAATACGACTTTACCATCGATCGCGTAAACCTACGATCGTAATCCGACCGCAGGGCCCGATTTATGCCGGGCCGGCCATAGAAACACCGAGAATAATCACCGGAATGACCCCGAGGGTACCCGGGCATGAAAACTTACAATTTAGGAGCAAATATTTGTAATCCGATCGCAGTGTTTATGGGAGGCGAAGCAAAAAAGTTGACAAACGGATGTTATACGGCACCTCGACTTGCGCTGTAGATGGGGAGTGTTCGAGATACGAACTATTTGTACCTGCGTTCGAGGTACGCGCTCGAATAAAAATATCAGTGTCGTTAACTCCTTTTTACCCTGAAATTGTGCTTTTTTTCAATTTTGACGGGGAGTTAATTCAGCAACCAACAAGACTATGATATCATCCACTTTGACTTACGTTAGCCATTTTTTTTCAAAGTTTTACGGTTAGAAGAAAGAAGCAGAACTAATGAAAAGGTATTATCGTTGGGCATACTGTTGCCTCAGTTCCTCTTCCATAACTTATTCTTCTTAACGTTCGAGTCTCAAGTCGTTGTTAACGGGTTTTCTCGTCAATTTTCGCACCATTAAGCCAAAATACAATGTTATTCGTTCAACCGTCCTTCCACCTCCATGAGTTGGGACAACATTTCAACCAAAAGCATTGTTTGAAGATGTTTTTGGATTTTAAAATTTCACATTTAATTATCAGCCCTCTCTTTCTCTTCGATTAAGTTTAGATCCCTTACCTTTAGAGGAAAATATCCTATTTCATATATTATAACGGACTAATTGAAAAGCCTGCTAAAATATTGGCGAAATAGCCAAAAAATAGAAGTATATAATTAAGTAACGATAGAAATTAATGAGTGGTTTTAAGAAAATGGATTCGCCCGCTTTATCTGTCAGTTAGCGGAGAATGTATATGGGTGAAAAATGTAATTGAGGGAAGAATACAAGGGAAAAGGCAGAGGGGAGGGCAAAGACGAAAGTTGTTTGATGACATAAAGGGTAAATTACCAGGAAGCTAAAGAAATGGCGTTGAATAGGGGATATGAACTACCGAAAGGTAGAAAACTTATGTAATATGTGTATAGGTGCTCGATTGCCACCTATCGGCGTATATTAGAATCATACTTGCCTACGTCTTGCATCCGTACGTGCGTAAACGTAGCAGTTAATACAATAGATATTCGAATTCATCATATCTACTTACTCCGCTTTAGACCGTTTTCATATCTGCGCCTGCCATTTCTCAGAAATGTTCAGTTGCTACCTTTGCCCGTCTCATCTCCTCCATAATGTACAGCAGTTCCTCAGAGCTATTATCTTCCTCCGCTGGGGTATAAAACCGATGTTTAGAGTACCTGAAAAGCGTAGTTTTGCTTGTTTTGGTATTAATTCAAAATCGCAAAGAAGAAAACTATTAAGGATAGTCACCAACCCTGTCCGGGCTGGGCAATCCAGGCAGAGCATTAAAATATTAAATTGAGCCCACTGTTTACCCGCAACGGGCATTGTTTTTCGACATGGTTGGGAAAATTTTGTCGAAATCCCACTGTTTATTTTATTAAATTTTTAAGTTATATCGAATTTAAATAATGACATACGATGTTAGGCGGAAGAAAGAGGCCCGCTCGGGCCTAAATTACCCAAATAAAATGTCAATCCAATCTTATCTAAGAAGTAATTTCCACGTTGTAACCTCGCGTGAGTGACTCCACGCTCTCGGCTCCTATGGCCTGACATCCAAAACTGGACCCAATACCAGTAGGCGTGTTTCCATAGCGAAATTTCACCACGCAAAGGTTGAGGTTTTCCAATCCAACGCGCCTACCGACCGCAGATTCAGGAAGTCTCATAAGTTATCCCATACGTGGGAAGAAGTTGCGTCGTTTCTAAGGGAATTCACAGCTGCAATTTTCAGCAACAGTTTCGTAACCTAATGTGAAATTTAACTGCGAAATTGTTCCATTAGCTGAAATCCTTATGTTTTGCGAACGATTTTTGCAGTTAAAAATCTTACCGGCTTTGGATTGTGATCCGAATCTCTATAACTTCTTAATTTCCATCCCTCACGTTACGGTTGTGTCACGTAATTCATTAGGAAAGTTTACAGCTTTTTTCTACATCTTGGCGTTGCTTTTTTTCCGACAGTCTTTTATTTTACAAAACCCGGTCCTGGCTCTACAGTCGCGAATTTTCGTCTGTGTCTCGCTTTCAACCATTAAAGGTCTTGTGCTTTAAATTCCAATTTTATTAAGTGTCGGCATTTCCTTTGTAAACTTGGAAATTCGCTATCGTCCAGCTTGACGTGCGCTGTCCGTCAATGATTCGGGTCGTGATTTGTGTAGGCGGCGCTACGCAATCAAGGGAAAGTTTACAGATATAGAAGGAGCAATTGTGCTGTTTTTGTATTTCCAATACTGATGTTTCTAATGATGACTCTAAAAGTCGAAACCATCGGTGAACTTCCAATAAATACTGTGGTTCAAAAAAGTTTAACGTTTCCTTGTTCCTTCAAGAACGAAATATCTAACGTTGGAAAATTTCTCATTATTTTCACTCAGTATTTGTATTGATCACAGAATATGCAATGAAAGTAAGTGATTATCACTCGGGCTTTCGTCAAAATTTACCAGAGAAAAAGTTTACGAAATTCTCCTTCGGTAAACGCGCAACTGTTTGCTAGCGGAGAGTAGCATCTTTCTGCTGCATAGATACCATATTTCAGTGTTACTTGTCAAAGTTTTCCATGGAGATTTTCTATTTTTATTTTCAGTCCACCTTCCGGAAACCTTTTTCTAAATTTACGTACCAGCCAAAGAGGCTAGCGGTAGGTTAACATTTCCGCTTCAGAGATTGGCAGATAGGAAGCGGGAATATCGAGTTGCTTCTTTTGAAAACCTAGTGCGCGAACTTTCTTTGGCCTATTCATGATTTTGGGTTTACAAAAAGCAAGGGGTCTTGTGCGTCGTTGGTAAATTTTCCTCCCATGAAATTCTTTGATTAAAGTCTAACTCTATTCACTCGGATGTCCGTAAAGTATTTAGTACGATGGCCGGTAGATACCTCAACCCCTCCACCGTAAGCTACCGAAAGTTTAGGAGACCTAATGAGGCTTAATAGGCTAGATGAGGAATGAGGCATTTTGCTCATGAATTCCTCGCTGAGCGGGAATGCTGAAAGTGGAACAATTCCACATAAGTGCAGCGCAATGACCTTATGACACTCTTCAAAGCGTATAACGAGAAGTGACCGGGATGAATGCAATTATTCTGCAACACTCATACCTCTTCAGCTTTCATGTCATCACAGGAAAAAGACCGAGATAAAAGCAGATCAGAGATACTTTTACCTCTATTCTATACCAAGAGATAAAAAAAATGAATCTTCTCCAGCGAGATTTGGTGGAATTCCATTATATATGAAATAATAAACACAACTTATACTTTTCCACAAATATATATTTGTGGAAAAGAATAAGCTATATTTGTCAATTCATTGAAAATAAAAAATATCCCATTCAAAATACAGCAGCTGTAATATTAAATTCGCTAATTTTCCCTTAACATTATAAACCAGATCAATGTACATACAAAATTCAATCGTAAATATCGATTTGCAAGTTGCTTGTTGAAATCCTAGGCGTTTCCAAGGTGAAAAACAGTACTTACTTCGCCATTACATTTTTATTTAATTATTATGATAAGAAAATACACATATGTGTAGTCAGAATTAAAAAAAAAACAAATTTGTACGTGTTTCAACGAAATTTTGGTTCCCATAGAAACTGTTTGTTTGTCTAGAGAGGCCCCGGGTCAGATTGGAGTAGGAGATAGTTTTCGGCAAAGCATTACGTAACCAGATCCTAATTTATCAATCTATCAATGATCCCTAATTTTTCCAAAACATTACATAACCACATCGATATCTAAGCATAAATCCATCGTTGATACCGTTTTGCAAATTGCTAGTTAATTTCCTAGCAGTTCCGAGGTGAATAACAATAATTCGTATAACAGTCGATTCGCAAGTAAATTTTTATTTAATTATTATGATAAAATATACACCAATTGTAGTCATGCAATAAATAAACAACAAATTTTTACGTGTTTCGACGAAATTTCGGTTCCCATAGAAACAATGTTTGCGCCGCTTTGGACTGGAGTGTTTCCGGGTCAGATTCAAACAGGAGATAGTTTTGGGCAGTGTGGTACCGAAATTAAAACGGAAAAGCAAATCTAACCTTAGGAATCTTCTAGCAAAAGAGAAGGGCGTTCTAACGACGGACGTTGAAGGAACAGTGGAAGAGAAAGAGGGAAGAGGAAGGCAATTTCCGGCCAAAGTTGTGAAAACTCGACATTATTGTTAAAGGTGAAATTGTTGTGTTGGACATAAGTTTTCGATTTTTTTCCTTTTTTTTGCTGTAGTCGAAGTCTTGTATTAATTCTTAATGCAGATATATTATCATTAACAAATATTATTTTTCGCTAATAAATTTTTAAACCTGTCGAACTTTTGTTTCGTGAGTCTACTAGAAGGTAAATCATTTTACTATAAAATTAAAATTTGCGAAGGTTTTCTTATCGATATCTGTTATAAGAATAATATATGTTGAACATCTTCCCTCATTTATTTTTATTCATTGTTATGTTGGACATAAGTTTTCGATTTTTTTCCTTTTTTTTGCTGTAGTCGAAGTCTTGTATTAATTCTTAATGCAGATATATTATCATTAACAAATATTATTTTTCGCTAATAAATTTTTAAACCTGTCGAACTTTTGTTTCGTGAGTCTACTAGAAGGTAAATTATTTTACTATAAAATTAAAATTTGCGAAGTTTTTCTTATCGATATCTGTTATAAGAATATGTTGAACATCTTCCCTCATTTATTTTCAAAACACTTATTTCTCCCCTAGTTTCAAACGCAACATTACTTTTAGATACTTATAATTTTTTTACGGAGTTCATATTTTTTCCTCTTATCTAACACGTCGATACAACATTACAAAGTAAAAAATTTCCCTTTATTTATACCCTTGGCCGTTAAGAGATGAGTACACAAGGAAACCAAGAGTACGAGACGGAGACAACTCCGGAATATGGGACCTGTCAATAGGGAGAGTAGCAGATGATAAAAGAAACCTATGATTGTGAAACATTTACCGGTGTGAAAAAGAAATCTCAATTACGTCGGAGTAAAGGTTACGTCCGTTTCAGGAATAATTACTTTTCATCGATCACAGTGCGAATAAAACGCGAGAGAAATCCTCGCTCCGGGATTCTGAGATAACCAATTCGTGCGACCGAAGATGGAAAACCTCGCCGTCGACGCAAATTTTTTATGTGAAGGCAGCGGAGCGGCGGTGAAAGCATAGATTGGATAGAGAAGAGGGGCCCCCCGTGGCACAGAGAGAATAGAACACAAAAGAGCTGAAGTATAGAGAAGGTAGAGTGGTTCTTTCTTCGTCTATTCACAAATTCACAAGCCTCCTTTTAATTGTGCTTGTTACAGAAGGAAATGCATTTTTAAAATCTCTTTGATCCTCACCGTAATGACGTTGAGTCGGCTCGGGATGTCGCGTCTGTATCCTTGTGTACCACAATGCAGGAGCTCTAGAAAGGTCAACGAAGAATTCATTTGTGGAGTACCACACATTGAGGAATGAATTGCTGTTGAAATTCCTAACGTTACTGAATCAAAATGAATTTAAATGCCAACATTTTAAAAGGTTAACTGGTGCAAAAACTGCTGTAGTTGCTAAGATTTTACGACTTAGGTAGCTTTGTAAAGTATAGTTGAGGGTTATTCCCGATTTGACTCTTTTATTGTAATTAATAAATCAGATATTCACATGAAAAATATGCAACTGATAATAACAAACATTATATCTAGTAGGTCGGGATGGTTAAAAACTGCCTCTCTCTTAGAAAGTTATTTAACTCTTCCGGAATTTTCATGTGATGTAATGACGCCTAACAACTACTACCGAATTTTCTCATTATTAAAATATCCGACCACTATCGGCCTGTTGTTTAATTAGTGGTTTAAACACACTTCGTAAGCCATATTTCGACAGATGAAAATTGCGTTTGACGATAAACGAAATTGTTCCGGATTGCCGATCTCTTGGAATTACCCTATGCGCATTTCGGAAAAATGTCTCCATCTTCAAGGGTGTCCACAAAGGGAAATTATCATTTCATTATGTTATTCCTGCCATGTCATGAAGATGGAGACACTCTTTCCGGAATGCGTATAGGGCAATTCCTAAATATAGGTAATCCGGAACTTCCCGTCTGTCCCAAAAAACGAGTTCCATCAGATGAAATACGGCTTACGGAGTGTTTTAAAACATCTAATTCATTAACAGCCGTGTTCCAATTTTCTTTTAATTTGGTTGTTTTATTGTTGTCCAAAGTAAATTAATGTTTGTTGCCTGAAACAATGACTGCTGACAATTGACTGTTCTTCAATTTATTGACGAAATGTATTTTATAGACTTAGCTTGCTACGTTATTAATTTGATAAATGAAAGAAGATTGATTTTCTCTCTTTCTGACAACAGTTATTTCGAAACCTTTAAATAATTTTTCCAAATCGGGAGATTATTCAATTGAATTGTTAGAAACGACTTTAAGTATGTCGGTCTACATTTCTACATCTACTTCTATATAAATAGCCCCCTTTTGGAGTGTGGCAGGGGGTGTTAACACCAAGCGTTCTTGTAACCTCTTTATCTTATTGTTGTCGCGTACTGTTCACAGAAAGAATGAGTCCCTAAAATGACTTGTCCTCGCATTTATTTATCTTTTTTATGCTTATTGTCGGATCGGCCGGAGTAGCATGGGGGTGGCATGATACCGATAACGTCTTCCACAAACAGTTTCTCTGAATTTATCAAGCAATCACAGGCTAGCTTATATTCTCCTCTCTTTCAAAGATTCCCAACCTGCGTCTGAAAGCATTTTCGTTACGCTTGCTTTTTCAGCGTAACATTTTGTAACAAATCGCAACGCCTTGCTCTGCACTTTCCCTAGTTAATGCGTATAAAACAGCAAATTCATCTGCGGAAAAATAAGATTCCAGCATTATTAAAACGGTGGGTCTTGTCTTTCGACAGGGTCGTGGTTGTATGTTTTATGGAACCTCTCTTATCTTCTATTTCCTCCGGATCCGGATAAATCTCCTTATTTTCCCTTAGTCCATATATCATCCCAAATCTTTCCTACCCCCCAACTTTCCTTCGATCACATCTCTGACCATGCATTCCCTTCTGAGATGATGCCGTTTCTTCCGTATAATTCCCAGAAGTTTTCTCATCTCTCCAGTTCCTCCGCATTTGTCATCCTATCTCTCCGCTTAATTTTCTGCATTCTTCTACACGTCTGCATCTCGAATCCCTCCGAGAACTGGATATCATTTTTCCGGAGCTTGCTTCTAATTGTTCCAGGCAAGCAGAAATTCCTAACTAAAATAATGTCTCCCTTTATTGACTTAGCGATCTGTGTGCCCCCTAATTTAATTTACTTTCTCGTCGTTCTAGACTAAACTCGTATCTAACATCCATGGAATACGCATTCTCTATCTCATTTCTAGTTGTTATGACTATTAAATAGTGTATATGTACCGTTTGTTTGTTTTTCAAATGTGATTTAACCTGCCTTGTAATTAAAACTTAGTTAATATCGGTAGTTTTCCCAAGTTTTTCACAGTCTCCTTCTTGTGAATAATTTCCACCACCAAGGAAGGAAAAAAAAGGAAACCATATAAAGGAATTACTTTTTGGTATATTTTTTAACTTTAATTTTTTAAGGTTTTTAAACTCACAAAATAATTTTCTTCTTAGCACTTTTTTTCAACCTATCTCTCTTAAATTTCATATAACGAAGGGTTAGATGTAAGAAGAGACTTGATAGTCTCAATCTCGCCCAAATAAAGTCGCATTATTATTATTATACATTTAACTATAGAATTTACTTACGTACGAACCCGCCATTTATTTGTTTCAAAAACAACATATTTTGAACCAACTCCGACATTCATTTACTGACAAATTAGGTGCGTTTATTTTCAATTACATTCCTGAGGATCAATTTATTTAAGTTTCTACAAAATAGCACAAATAAAGGTTTGCCTTCCGTACAATATTCAAAAGCGCTAGTTTTCATTTACCAGTGACATTTTCCGTTGGGGTCCATTACGGATTTTTATATAATAGCAGAAAGATATCACAAAGCAAAATTGTATTATAAAATAGTGTATTAGAGCTAAGGCGTAGGTCGTGCACAGTCTACTATAAATAAGGTTTATCAGACAAACAGTACTTATGGCACTTATTTTCTGTTAACAGAAGCTGCAAATAGAGAAAGATCCTAAGCTGTGATAAAATCAGCGTGTTTCAGCTATCACGATAAGCACCTTGCTTTCATATTTAAACAGTAGAAAAAATGGTGAAAACAAGTGTAAAAATTCCCATTAAATACTTTATCTGTGATGGTAATCTGTTCTCTAATGAATAGATTCTATCGCGCGCACAACTTGTAAACTTGTTGCTACGGAACTGTTTGTTTGCAACAATCACGTTGCGAAGGCTGGATTATTTTTTATTATGAACGATGACGATTATTTTTGTTATTACCGATGATTTTTTTATTATTGTTGGAGATTTTACTCATTTCGACCCTTTCCATTATTAATTTAATAAAAACAATCGAAAGGAGAGTCGCAGGGTACAGTTTAGATATAGATGACAAGAGAAACTTTCGAGTACCAAGGAAGGGAAGTGGTGAACATGGTCTCTATCACCAAGGCCCTTGTCGCGCGCAAAAAAAACGCTCCCGCGCCACAATGAAAACAATCGGGATTATAAAAGGCTAATTTCCACGTCTGGATTAAAGTCCATTCTCTCGCGACTGTGTAGGCCAATCCCAGATTTGAAAAATCCTCCGATTGCATACGGTAGGTGGCGATGGGTGAAGAAGTGGGGGGAAAGTGGCAGACGGTCGCAATGGAAATGATGGCAGCGGACAAAGGACGGGCTCTGTAGACGACGTCTCGTCGCTAGATATCCCATTATGAGACGCTTTTGATCTCATTGCGACGTCGGGATGGACGATCGCGTGTCCCCGTTCCGCTTTGAAAGGATGGGACGTTAACCCCACCGGCACCCGGTATTCTTCTGGATAAACGTGTCCCGGATCGATATTGGGCATCGGAGAAGATTCATCTTTCATTTGCCTATCTTTCCCGGAGAGAACGTGCCCTAAGGAGTGGAGGGTCGTCAGCGAGACATCGCCGCTCTTCCCGGAGAATTTACTTCAGAGGGCGCTTTCTCCTCTTGCATAGTGCAGCCACGCGCAGCGAAAAGGCTTTCGGTCAACGTGCAAGGCGGCGGAGATGTAAAGAAGGGAAATTCCTATCGGCTTCGTTGTCCTTACGGAGTCATAAGAAGGGAATCCGAAGTGGAATTGCGAGTACTTGGTTGCACGACATCTCGCAGTGTTTTCTGAATGCTTAATTACTCTGGTCGTGTGGCCATGTAAGGCGTGATCCAAAGCGTGTGACTGGAGATATTTGAAGCAGGAAGATGGAATGGTATTTGAACAATAGAAAAGCCTTCTCTATCGGAAAAATAATCATTAAAATTAGAAAAATTTAAAAATTCTATGAATATTCTATTCAATAAATGTCGAAAAAGAATTAATGAAATGAAAATATAAATTCTATGAATATTCTAATGAAAATAGACATTGCTATGAATTTTCTAGATATTAAGAATCTAAATTACTAAAATAGAAAATACTATGAATATACTATTCGACAAATAT
>KZ308612.1:471338-507958 GCA_000376725.2 Ladona fulva
TAATTCTAGAAAATTCTATGAATATTTTATTCGATGGATATTGAAAAAAATCTAAAATAATAAAATAGAAAGTTATATTCGGTTCAATAGAAAATTCAATGGAATTCATGGTAACTCAAGGAGTAGCGGCCTAAGGAGGAATTTTCTCCTGGTCCTAATTTAATCCCATTTTCACTAGAGATCCATCTTTCTTAACGGTAACATTTAGAATTTAATGCAAAGATAAGCGATTTGCAACAGGAATACATGAAATGCGCTATCAATCACAAATAAGACCTCTTTAAGAAAAAAATAGAATTTTTACGACAAGAAGTATTACCATTTCCTATTTCTATTTCCGGTCCTTGATAACTAGACCTGGTTTAAAAAAACGCTCAACGCTGTAGTAATTTTACATCGAGAGATAAGGATATTATGAAAGATTATTCACAGGGGATGCAAAATATGTTTTTAATTTTCTAAAACCAATATTTGTACTCTATTCATGTATAGGAATACTTTTCATACTCTCAATTTTTAACGCTATGAATTTACGCATCTCGATGAAAGACTCAAATAATATTTGCAAAAAAAAACTCTGAAAGTTTGAATATTTGAAGTAATATTTATGAATGCTGGTTTCCTGTTATTCTTTTCTTATAATGGTCAAATTTTAAAACTGTCGTGTGCAATTTGATTTTTATATATTTTTGTACTGTCATACCCTAAATGTTTTTGGAACGAAAATGCATTTTCAAATTTAAAAATTACAAAAATGTCCATTATGCAATCTCCTTTCACATCCTAATGGAATGGGCTCACAAGAATATTTATTCCTATGCGATGAAATTCTTTTCGTAGTGGTAAATAATCTCCCGAAAGAAAAAGTCACATGTCGTACCCGGTCAAAGTAAGCAATTATTCCAATGCAAGTTTTTAAAAACTTATCGCTTTTAAGGGTACAGTCTACTTTGTTGGATCTGAAAAATCGATTTTTTTTTTTTTGCATTTTTCGAATGCCTGAAGTATGTAGAACCTGTGGTTAAAATTGTTTAGTTGGATCTCAAATAATAACGGAGTTGTGGCATGTGAAGAGTTGCAGCTCCACGCGCCGAACCCTGAGCCCCCTAATCCTCCCTCATAGAGAGCCCTTCACAGCAGGTATACGCGCTCTGTCTCTTCTGAGAAGGCTTTTGTATGTTGCTTGCTTTTGTTCTTAGAGGCAACTGCTGGAAAAACCCACTATTGAAGAGTGTTTGAAGTGTTTAACGACAGGGATCGCATCTTCGTCATAGAGATTTGGTCGCTGGGTTTCTACGCATTTCTCATTGAGCTTTTCTATTGTGCTGTGCTTGAGTTGTTGAGTGTTGAGTTTCCTCGCGTTTAGATTCTGCATCTTTCTTTTCGTCTTTAAATATAATTCATTATGTTTAAAGACAAAAAGTTTCACCGTAAAGGACCTGGTCGTCNTCCTCGGGAAGATCATTCTTTTATATTCAAGTTTATTTTATACAGTCGAAATATTCTAAACATTTTCGGAGGCCTTCTCCAACTACATCTACGTATATCCTGCTATACCCATCTATAACCTGCAAACCGCTTTAAAACCTGTTACAGTTGGTGCATACAAAATGAATAAATTCCTAATGGATTACTATCGCGTATTATTAGTGTAAAAAATTAATACTTGAAATGACTAGCTCTAGTTCTGTTTCTCCGATTTTTCTCTCAGTATTAGAGCGACCTATGTATGCCTAGGACACATAATATCGGCTATATATTCTAATAAAGTACTTTCTCTCATCTAATCAAGTAAATAAAGCCTTTGTTTCAATCTTCTGTTTTCTAGAGACTCCCATCCTACGTCATGAAGCATCTCAGTAACGCTCCCTGATTTGTCTTTACAATTTTTTACGAAACATATCGGATTTCGCAGTACCCTATCAAATTCTCGAATACGACGCTTTTCGGCAGAGTCCCATACTTAGTTTTATGATAACCAAAATATATATATACGGCAAAAATTGTGAAATGCAAAAGGAAACTTGGGCAGCTACTGAAGAAAAGATATGGCACGGCTTCGGATACTTCAAAGTACGAGCATGATAATTAAACTAGAGTACAAATTCTATTTCGATGAAATAACACCAAGGGCCAAAACGTTATGCAAATAGGAGGAAGAGGGGTTGAACATCATTTTACATTGCAATGCTGTCTGAGGAAGGGTGCTGATTTAATAGACTCTTAATCCTATTCGTACACGTTAGAACAAGGGTTGTGGAAGTGGTCTATATGCACCCCTGGAGGTCGACGCAAATTGCAGGAGTCTTTGAAGATTTAACTGTCTTATAGGTACCAATGAAGGAACAACCAGTACTCAATTTCCCTACTTGCTTATGGGGTTCCATGGACCTTTTTTCTGGTCGGATTTTACGTTATTTATAATTGAACTTTCCTTGTCGAATTTAAATCGATCGTGCAGTGCTTTTACTTGTAAAATTAATTGGCTGAAATATTAAATTTATTGGCTTGGTCACCAGTGGTGTTCACTGATTTATGAGGAAAACATGACCGGATATCTTCCCATGGCATAAGTCGCCATCAGTGATGACTAGTGGAATAATTGTCGGAAGAAAATGTTGCTTAGTATCTCTAAGCAAGGGTATTGCGAGAATTCTAGACTTTCGATGCGAAAATATTACGCTAGAGTGAATATTTTCATTTGCGCGAAGTAAAAAGTTATCGGGAGTTCGAGTTTAGGCAAGTCGTAGAGCTGCTGTACTCAAATTATAGCTATTACTTGAATTTTCGTTTAATTAAAATACTATTCAGTGATGCTTCATGTGAAATCAGCGCTAAATTTCGTTTTATTTTAACCGTGTTAAAGTTATACCGCTTGTAGAGTTAATGATTTACAATTTATTGCGAGCCTGCGACAAGAGTAAACTATTAGGAAACATAGATAGGATTATAGAATTTATACTCTGAAAACTTCATCTACACCTACATAAATACCCTGCGAGCCACCTTTCGGTGTGTGGGAGTAACTTAAGGGGTACAACGTAGAAATAGGTAGATGGGGAGTAGGTTTATCAATATCTTTCATAGAACTTCTTCCTAATAATTCACGTCATTTGGTCGGGTTTTGTGACCTTAACGCTGTTCTTCTGTATCTACCCACCGAGCTGTTGGCAAGTGTATCGTTTGGTGGGGGTTGAACCCCTGTAATCAACCTAATTCTACCTACAGGAACGCGAAGTATATGCATAGGTTCCATTAATTGACACTAATTAATATGTATAATAATTTTATGTACACTGAATTGCGTAAAATTGATGTATTTAAGAATATTCAATCGAGTAACTAACTGATAATAAAAATTTATAATAATTATTCAGTTATTTTGATCATAACTAGCGAGTATCGCATGCGGAAAGATGAGATTTTTAAATCTATTTATCTTCGCGTATACCTCTGCAATTTTTGGATCGGCCGAAATAGGAGGGAGGTCAAACACTACCTGTTACATTTTCACAAATGTACTCTCTCCGACTTTATTCAGCAATCAAGCCTCTAATCCCCTTTCCTTCCAGGATTTCTTACCTAGAAATGCTGCTTTAGAAATATTTTAACGTTTAGAAGTCACGTAATTGCTAATTATTGAAGGGAACAATCCCACAGCAAACCCCTCGCACTCAGTAAGGGTACACCTCGCTAAGAACAGAAAAGAAATGAAAGCGCGTCTTTCGTTTTCCAATTGCGCCTCCACCGAAATTTCTGAGGCAAAGGAAGGAAAAGTGTGCAGGGGCATTGATTTCCTGTTAGGGAGGGATGATTCGAAGAAGTCCGCTGAAAATGGATTCGAAATTGCCTCCTTTCTTAAGGTCGCCATCCGTCTTCAGGAACTGTTCTACATACACGTGCTACTGAACGGCTATTTTTAGAAGCGCATCTTTTGCTCGTGGAGATGACACAATTCAAACATAAGATTTCTTCTCACGTGGAGCAGAGCGCGTTTCCAATTATATATTACGGGAGAGCCGTCGATAAAAAGCGAGCTTAAAGAAATTTTAACGCAGTCTTTTTATTTTGACTCCCAAGAATTGCGAAATGCATCATTCTCATTATGATACCCTTGAAAATGGAAGCTTTGTTTCCGAAATGCACATAGGGGGACTCCTAGAAATCGGTAATTCGAAACTTCTCGTTTGTCTCCAAACATTAGTTCTACCTGCCGACATACGGCTTACGGAGTGTTTTTAAACTATCATTTCCAGCAATGAATATCTGTTAATGTGTCAATGAATATCTGTTTATATCAGATTCCCCACCACTGGATATTCCTAGATTAATTTTCAACCGTTAGGGATGGGTGAGTGCTCCATATTAAGTTACGTCGTTTTGGTACTCCAAGATATTTCACCGATTCTGCCGTTAATAAGTTTATCCCACGGAGGATGTACGAATGATCATGAATAATAGATTTTCTTTCGAAGAAGTTAACTATTGAAAATTTGCTTACATTTAGCTCTAATTGCCAATCATCGCACCATTTCATAATTGTATCCAAGTCATTCGAATGGGTTAATCTATCATCTCTATTCTCTATTTCCCTGTAAATTACCGTGTCGTCGTAAATATCCTAACTTTACTATCAATCAGATTGCTAAGGTCGTTGATGTATTCTAAAAATAGAAACGGTCCGATTACGTTGGTAATGTAGTGCGGTGTGCATTTGTAACTGATAAGTGATGTGTAATTGTTGTAAATATGGGTGCTGCAATCGAAGTCAAGTGTAATGTGGATATGTAATGTGATAAGTAGCTGATAAAGGTATTAATTGATTGTTTGCCCTTATTGATTGACTTGGCCTACACATACTTGGTATATCGTTGGATAAATAAAATATTATTATTATTATTACCCTAACATAATATTGTAATACCAGACCTTTAAGTGAACATTATTTAAAGTCAATTTATGAAGTATACATTATAATCAGCCTTAGAAATTCTTCGGTAAGAATCCGTTAAACCGGAACATTTTTAATGGACATACCTCGCTGATGGCTGAACAGCCAACTGGGTAGCACGTTCGCCCTTAGTGAGTTTGGTGTCAGGTTAGTTTCCCAACTGAGACCACGACTTCTACAAAACACTGTTGGTAAATTGAGAATTTACTAAAATATAAAGTGAATCTGTTGCGGTCCAAGGAAGTCAATAATGGCGTAGATTCGCTGACCGCGTGTCATCCAGTACGAATTTCGCCCATCCCTACATTGCCTGTTGCTCCATGAATTGATTTAATTCATTTCTCTATGTCTTACTATCCCGTGTGTATCCTATCCATCAAACTGGATGATCAATATGGGGCTAGTCCCCCCACTATGGTCCCCAACCTTCCACTACCTCGTTCTCTGCGCCCCCTTTGGATCCGGAGACTGCCACCTCTTGTAAGCCGCAGATGGCAAATGGAAGGGTATGTAATCACATCAACAACCCTAACTAACTCGAAGACGGCACTCAGACACCCGCGCGGGGAAGAATGGCCGTAATGGACCTTCTATTTTAGTTGTAACTTACTATTGGTAACTAAATTTCGAATTATCTCAGGGAACGCGACCTCTCCTGGATACAATAAACCTACTTCAAATATCCTCACCTCAGTAATTCATGAAGTGGAGATCACCTATTTCCTATCATCAGAGTGTTCCATCCAAGGGGTATTTTTATCTCTCTCGATATTGCCGGACCTAAAACGTTTCTTCATAAGCCAATCCGATACGAGCTGTACGTTGGACAAAATCGAGCCCTCGTTACCAAAGGAAACTGATGTACACTTTCTACAAGTTGACTCCTCGTTTGATGAGGAATGTTTATATTTTTTCTGTTCAATATGGAAGAGTTAAACTCATTTCAAATTAAGCTCACGAGAGCCATGGATGTGTACGTTTCAATTAATTTGCAAATTAAAATTCATTTCTCTGTTTCATTTGCAGTTCTGGTTCATGGAGATGAGGAAGGCGCCTCTAACTTCGACTACCCGAATACCTACGATTATGAAGAGTATGAGGATGCCAATGGGTTAGTTTCAAAACTTTTCACTACTTAGTTATAGCTTTCCTCACGTAGACTTAATTAAGGTATATATGAAGAATTTCCTCCTAACTTTTACAAAAATCTTCTCACACGTGGTTACTCTCACGTTACTGAGCAATTAATGGCATTTTAATTAGTAAAGGAAGAATATATAATCAACAATAACCACTACAGTTTTGGGATTAAATCAGGATATAAATTTATCGCTACTTCATAAGAAGCGTTTCTTCCTATAGAAACGAGTCACTGGAGAAGTGTTGAACGTTAACTATCAAATCCTAAGCTTCTAGTAATTTTAATAGCATATCATCCCGATTAATTTATACAGTTGTTATATCTCATCTAGAAACAACTCAGAAATCGAGTTATTTTAATTATTGAAATTCTTATAATTTTTACATTATTGAAAACCATATAAAACTATCATTGTTATTGCCATTAATTGTTGCTAACATTAATTATTACTATCCTCATTATTTATTATTATTTTAAATGTTTTAATGTCAACATAATTTACTATAATCTATAATACACAACGATTATGTAATAATTTATATAATCGTTGTAACATATGAGGCCAAACAGTGTAAAGTAACACTTTAATTTCGTTTGCAGGACCTCAACTGATGGAAAATCCTCGACGGATCGGCCTTCGGATAAGACAGGTAATCTAAAATTAACTTATCTAACAGTCAAGCTATAAGATGCATTTACTTTAAGATAAAGTTAGGCACATTGCGTAGTTTTCAGTACTCTACAACTTGCGAATTTTTGATTCTACGTCATACCTTGTGTAAAAATGTAAAGAAGTAAAGTCCCCGTTAAAATTAAACTTTCAGAATCTCTCTCTGCCTTCTCGCCTGCTTTCTCGGGAGGGATGCTAATGGAAAAAGGAGAAAAATAATGGGAAATAAGAGGTCCGCTCCTTCATCCACGAAAGTGGCCTTTAATCCTGATTTATATTGCCTTATGTCAGAGAAACAAATAGCGGGCTTAAAATATGAAATCAACACGAATAAACGTTAGTTTAAATTTAGAGAGTCAAGACGTCGGACATTTATTAAATTACCTCAAATCCCGAAGAATCCGACACGCAGTTTTGTCGTCGGGTCTTAGATTCGCTTGTTTTCAGGCGAGATTTTCAAATTTTCTAATTATAAGATGACGTTTTCTGCAATTTTGCTCCCGCGAAGGATTTTGGTAGCGTCAAAGTACTGTCAGAAGTAAAATATAGTTGCTTTAGTTTCTCTGCGTTCGCTTTATAGTTACGCCATTAACCTTTGTAATACACATGGTCATTGAAGCCCTCCTCCCCCTTTTATTGAGAACCTGGAAAAATCAACATCAGGTTTCCATGTCATTCCATGGTATTCCAATTCGTGAACACACTGTTTCCACTACGGTGATTCTTTTGATTTAATTTCTCAAATTCGTGTTAAAGAGAATTTCCTTCTGTCTTCGGCCATCACTAAGGAGATAAGACAGTAGTTTTCTGTACTCAGTCGTTTCTTTCTTGCGTCAAGTAAACAAAGTGAAGTTGAACTTTCATTATCGATGCAACTGAAGAGTACAGTCTTTTGAAATGGATATCAATGTAGAGCAAAAAAATTGAAACTGTACTTTTAAATTTGAACAGCAGTAAAGGACATAATTGATAACATACCAATAAAACGAAATGTTTCCTGAATTATGGGAAAGATATGAAAATTACACTTTTTTTACATTCACCTAAATGCTATTTATACTCTTTTCCGTGAATTTTTTTAAATTTGAGATTCAATTCATGTTTTCCAGTTCGCATCTTGTGAAATCAATCGAAATTACAAACCCTTGAATTAGTCATTTTCATCGATAAAAGCTCACCTGGCGTAGAATAAATTTAAAGAGAAAGCGATGCACGGGTTACACGAATAAATTTTCCCTGGGATATATTGACATTCAGAAATGATAATGGACCTCTCCGCAACAAGCAATAAGCAGGAAACTATTTATGGTGAGAGATCCCTGCCCTTCTACGCTTGCGCTGTGCTTATAAATTCTATCCAATTGAAATTCTGAATAGTCCATTGTTATCTTAGGGCTAGAGCCCGGAGCGCAAACCCTATTGTTTACCTTTTCGATCTATCCGGCGTGCTTGAGATTTTTCTTGAATTCGTGGAATACCTCATTGGGGTCTGTTTTCCTAGAACCACGCGCAGTTTCCTTTACACGAATATTTTTGGCAGAATTTTTAACCCATGCAGCTTTCCACGAATAGAGGGAGAATAGGATCTCAAATATTGTATAGGAAAAATTGCTCTGAAAAAATGTATACTTTTAAACTACTCAAAAGTTTAAATTAATCTGTTAATTTGATAGTATTGCTTAAATCACATACTATCAAGTATTGCCAAAATCGTCCACATAATTTAGTCTGAAATTCTTACATTTCCCAAAAACAGGTTTAACCAGGGGCGTAACCAGCATTTTTCCATGGTGGAGTTAAGAGCCATGGAGTAAACACTGTACTGCCTACAACCCTGGGAGAGGAACACTTCCTCCCACAATCTAATTAAAATATAAACTTATATTTATTTTAACATTTATACCCTGCGAATCTCCAGCGGTGTTTGTATGGCATAGAGGCCATCCTCTCGCATGCTTTCGTTTATTGTTTGCTCTGTTCTCATGGGGGGGGGTTGAACTCCCAAAACCACCCCATTGGCTACGCCTCTGGGTTTAAGATCTTCGTTTTTTTACTTAATAATACGAGACCTGGGGTTATATCCACTGATATTGACCTATATTGACTGAATTAAAAGGGGAAAGGTAGGAATCCGATGGGAAACGATCGCAAATGCTCAGGCTAGCTCGGTTTCAGGCGATACATTTAGTAAAGTTTTGTATAAGAACGTATATAGTTTTGCTCTGAAAATACACCGCCTTTGCTCCGCTCTAATTATGGTTACATACACAACAAAAATATCGAAGCTATAATAAGTTTGATTATGTCAATTTGTTTCCTTCCGGTTTTGGACCTACGGATGCAAGGGTAGACAAATTAATAGTATAGTATTGTACTATTGTATTGTTCACTGTATTGTTGTGATAGGCAATCTTTTGGTGCGGAATTGTTGCAGCAAAAGTCTTTAGGAAACACGTGAACAATTTAGTGAAACTAATTACGAGGGGTTTTTGTATTCAAGCACAAGACAGTCTTAGAATTTGTCGAAAAACTCTAATGGAAAATGGAGCTTTTAAAACCTAGAAATATCTACGAACGCCAAACATATTCTGGTATAATTCTTAAGGACAAAGGCTCAATGTATAGGTAGTAGTATTGTTAAAAGTGCTCCGGCATCTAAGGTCATTTCGCACCGGGAATCGAACCCGGGACCACTTTCACCGAAGTCGAGCACGTTGCCCACTTGTCTATCCGGGAGCCCATCAATGCGCACGACCGTCCTTAAAACAAAAGAATAGTCGCTATGGAGATGACAATAGACGCGGAAAGCTTTAAGCTAACGTATACGTCGACAAAAATTGATCTCCGATTGTCTAGGTTCACTCCGTGAATCTTTTATCACATAAATGGCCGTTTGTACTGCGCTTATTTTCCCTGAATATCAATGTAAAAGTGTTTTCTTTTTTCAGCGCTCTGTCCGTTTGACTGGCATTCCTTTTCAGTCTGAAAATCCCGTGACATATTCTTCCATTAGAGCGAGTTTTTCAAGACTCCCGTACTATCATGTTCCGCTTGCTACCTCTTGATCGGATTTTGCACTTTACTCCAAAGGCTATTTTCATCATGCCATGCTATGGAGTGCATGTATGCGACTCGGGAAGCATTTTTATTACTCGGTAGATGCGACGAGATGATTCAACTTACAACTGCACTTCTTTTCACCATTTTTTGCGCCGCCGGAATCCTTGTCGAATGCATTTCGATGTGCCTGCCTCCGCGTCGCTAAGCAACGGATGCGATTTTTTTCGAAGCGTAAACATGTATGGTTTCCCGCTATGAATTTTTCCAACTCTTTTACCGAAATGGTATGTCATAGCTCTGCACTTTTTTAGTTTCCGAAGTGTTTTTCGTGCTTCAAACTTGAAAATAGCCATTTTCTGGAATACTCTCTAACTCTTCCCGATGTTTTACATCTAAAATTCATTATCGTTGTCACACCTTCGATGATCATTGAAAACGTCACGGGATCTGACAGGACTAAATCAGGAATATTTATGAGAATTTTAAGCTTATTCTACTAAACCTTTTTAAGCTTAAGCACAATTGGGTAATAGTTTTCCATTAGGATCCATTTTTTCCTGTATGTCTTATTCAGAAACAAATCTAAAGTATAGTTCCACAAAAGCATTCAAGTACTTGTAATCTGAGTATTGGTTCTATTGGGTTGAATTACTTGAGAAAGAAATAGAGCACACTATAATGAATGTTCCACAGTTTCGCATCTATGAGATTTGTTCTGTTTTTCATCTCTTTCCTTTACTCGTCACTCATCCAAAAGATGCGAAATTTTCCCTGAATATATACTTCTTTTGTATTTATTCAATCGTTGCTTGTTTATGTTAGATGTCGGATTCAGGCAGTATGGGATTCAACCGCCATATGTAGATATGATCAAGAAAGTGCTGCTTGAATATCGCTAGAGATAATTACCTCCTCCAACGATAAATTTTGATTTTTGAAATTCTTCGATGTATGTAATTAGCAATGACAATGAAATGCTAAATTCTGTTAACATTTTGAAGCACTTCGGATTTCCATTTGTAATGCATTACTTCATTAAATTTCGATAATCAAGCGGATAATGAAGCACTGCGTAACAATAGTAGACGCCATGATGGCTGAAATATATAGGCGGGAAAGTCAACAATTGAGAGTATTGAGAAAACGCACCAGACGCCAGTATTGTCAAAAGTACTGAGCTAAGTTAGAAGATAAAATAAATTCATATTTAGTAGATAAAAAGTCCAATTCATTAGAATTATCTTCATCAAGAATACATACCACCTTAATTTCAATATTTGAAGCATTAAAAGAAAAATATGCTGGTAAAACGTACTTTTTAGAATTAAACTAGCTGAGATGAGATATTTTTATCGTACTTATCCGCCATTTCGTTTTTAGCTAACTATAAGATAAGGATTCGACCATAACTCAATCTGTTAGTCAAGAAAACTAGCACTTTAACTACCAGTTAAGGCTTAACCTTCGATTATAATACGGATTTTCGAGTAAACCTGGAGGTTAACTTCAACCTCCACGTTAACTATTATAATAGCGTGCCTAAGCAGTGATACACACAGATCTTTCTTCACCGCTGAAATATTTACACAAGCATTCGCTCCAAAATCAAAAGTGATGGAGAGGCGATGTGTGGGAACACTCCGGTCGAACTCTTTCGACAGTCGAAAGAAAAATACTCGACAGATAATCGTCATATCCAGCTAAAGTGCAACGTGGGGATGCATTTGTATGTGACGAACTCCTTTTGTGAACTGAACCGAAGCAATACCTTCCCGTGGAATTTGTTTAGGCCCCTTTACCGAATGTCACGCCCTTGACATGTTTCCCTCTCTATCACTCACAATTTTTGACATTTCTGCCACTTCCTTTCTTCTCTGCACCAAATGCTTGCTGGGAGACGTTCTCCCTTTTCCCAGCCTCCACTAATTTCTTTGACACCCTCTGCCACACCCCTCTCGTCTGTCTCCCCTCCCCTATTCACACCAGAGGGTCGCTTCTCGGAAGAAGCCCCCTCCTTCCCTGGCCACACAGTCCTTTCCCTTCCTTTATTGCATCCCTAAAACGGGAAGCATCGCTCGGCCCTCTTCCCTAAACATAGACGTTTCTGCGAAGATGAAGTTTGTTGGTGGCCCAAGGGTGAGGTCTGAGGAAGAAGCATCCGGCTTCCGTATTTATATCGTGGGAATTTCGCCATATAGTCTCGCGGGGAGCGGTATTCGAATCGGGGGAACAGGAATTTCGGAAAAGTAAAATTATGACGCATAAATGATTTCCCGTGTTCCCATAGTGTTCAAGTTCCGGAATAGCTTTTCTCTTGCGCTTCCCCAGTTCAAGAAAACCGTTATTACATCCATCCTATAGTGCACCGCTTACAGAGACGCCGATTTTTCTTTGAATCGATCCTTAAACTTATCCCTTTATGCTGCTAATACATCGCCAATTCGAATAATCATCGGTGAAAAGAGTCCAAGATTTGAAGTTCATTAATACAGTGATACCTCGGCTAACGAAGATGATTCGTTCCGAAATCACATAACTTAGCTTCCCAAATCGAAAAATAAAGATATACGATGCCAAAAACTTAGTTACTCTTTCGTCATAAAGACAGAACTCAGCACGTTTGGGTCGTTTTTCATTCTTTTATTCTAGTGTATGTGCGCATATCTACCAAAATGTGCTTTAGTACTATACTATGTTTACTATATACGATATCCATTGTACAATAAATAGTCCGTAAAACAGCGGATAAGAACCTTGGTATGCCGGAAATCTCTTTAGCTACATTACCCATTAGTCTAGGTAACAATGTTCTCCCAAATAGCGAGGAATTTGATTATTTCATAAGTTAAACGTTGTGTAAGGTGGAGAACTTGTCTTGATCAGTGTTTCTAAATCGGTGGGACGCATCTCAGTTGTTGAACTTACGAACCCGTAGTGCGGGACGCGTTCAGATTGACGTTTTATTTTACTCGTTTTTCTTTTAATTTTTCAAATATTTTACTTAATATTAAAATTACCTTCCGAAATTTTCACAGCTATTCACCGACTAACTAAATATTTGTAAAATATTAAATTATCAGTTAAACGAACCCTTTGCACATTGGTGGAGCTTGGTTGTCTTGAGGATACAGTAAGTGGGGCTTGAAACCATAGAGGTTGGGAAGCACTGATCTATATAACAGGTTCACAGTCACACATCTAGTATTTTATGAAAGAATTAATGAGATATGCGAACAACTGTAACATCTCATATGTGCAAAAAGTTTTTTCTTCAAAGCATTTTTCATTTATACCCGCAAAAGAGCTTTTCTGAAAATAGTTTCATAATTCACTGACAAAATTTTAGAGCATCAAATTTAATATGAACATGATCATTGATAAATGGGGTATCACCTTTGATTGAAAAAAATTTTCAAGCACACCTCAAAGTATAACTATAGATCCAAGACTTTTAGTATCTTCCTAGTTTAGTTTAAACTCAATTTGGGAATATTCAGGAAATAAACCACAACTTATTCTTCTACAATTTCCTGAAAACTTTTGAGTCACGAAAGTTGTGCTTTAAGTGCAAGGATTGAATTCTGATGAATTATCAACTCAAATGATTGGTTGAATGGACTCAGCAAGAGATATCAAGTTAATTTCTCAATATTATTCGTAGCTCTCTTTTTCAGCATTAGAAGCTTTTATTTGGATAGTATTTGAAATCTCTCTTCATATGTGTTTACTGAGACTTTTCTAAGAATATCTCTTTTCTTTTTAAACTTCTTCATGATTTTGATTCATGTACTTGTCAATATTTGTGATAAATTGCTTAAGATCCACATATAAGAATAGTAATAAGAAATATGTCTGCTTGAATGAACCATTAGGGTATAAATGACATGGTCTTCTGTCTGCCGGAACAAAGTAATGATCCAGAATGATCAGACACAATTTCTTTCCACAGATGGAGCTAGTGACTTGCATTTCACTCGCCCCCTTGTCAATGTGACAAAGGAGGCAGGCGACTCAATCAGACTTCGCTGTGAGGCAGCAGGTGGTGCCCGTCGCATTCGGTGGCTGAAGAATGAAGCTCCAGTGGTGGAAGAGAGAGGCAGAGTGGCTATCAGGTCATACATCCCAGGAGCTGATTCAAAATCAGGGCAGGATCATGGTGGTGGCAACAAAAACCCCAGGTTAGCAGAAATCCATTTTCTTGCTTTTTCTCTTCAAAGCTGCAGGTAGAGCTCTCATCTTGGAAACAAACTCACAAACTTCTACTACCTTCACAATATTTACCAGCCTAACGCTGTTTCCACTTATTCAAGACATCTTACGTCATCTGTCAAGATGACCATGATTGGTTTTTTAAAAATGGAGGAAATTGTGCATTCCTTATTAGTGGGTTTGTCTCATGATGTATTTCACCAGTTTATGCTGCAGAAGATTTATTTTAACCCTTATTGATGTGACCAATTTTCTAAGAAATATGAGCTTGATGACTTGTTGCACAGTCATTCAATCAATGAGTATAAATTTATTCTTCAATGATATCTCCTATCCAAAGCATTTCCTCACAAGTTATAATCATTTATAATATTTAATGTTTTCTCTTACCTACTCCTATGAATGAAATATCATTTGTTATAGATTAGAGAAAAGTATATAACTCTTTCACTAATGTATGTCTTTCTCATGGCTGTGATGAATGAAAGGTACCAAAGAATATGTGATGCTGAATGATGGCATTCATTTAGGTCTCTCCTTATTGATCAGTGTGAAAATTGTTGGTTAATCATACATAGGATATAATGTGGTGCAACTACGACAATATTTTCCACTTAAAGCATTTTGCTCTGTGAAGAAAGCAAAGGCAAACTACCTCACTCCTCACCTGGCCCAATCAGATTTATTTCCTTCCAAGACAATTTGGTTGCTAAACATGTTGAGGATGAGGTTCAAACCAGCCTCCCAGTTGAGTACTTTACAGATGGAATGCTTTAATATAAAACATGATAATTTATAGTTCAGCTTTTGTAATCTATAAGCTTCATCATATTTCTTTTAATCTTACAGTTCCATCATTTAATTCTCTTTCCTCTTTGAGAAGTACAATTGATGCATCTTATCAATCCCACTTCCAATCTACGTTCATCAAAGTTTTCAATTCTGTTTAACATATTCACTGCCGCTCCATATTTTACCCATAATTAAATGTTCTACATCTTGGGAATGCAAGAAAAGATTAGGACTAACACCACCGCAGGGTGGAGTACTTGGCATGGACAGTAAGATTACAATCTCAACAGTCTCACGTATATGTCATTCAACATAATAACCACTGTAGATATTCATATAACTCATTCCTATTAAAATCTGCCAATATGAGTGTTTCTCTGAAAAATTCCAGCATAACAATATTAAGTTATAACCATAGTTTCTTGTTATTTTTCCTTCCTTGGGCAGCGAGGAAATTATTGTAGGTGCTTAGTTTGCAGAGCTGTGTCAATATCACCAAGTGGCACCACCTAACGATACAATTTAGAGGGGACTACTGGTTTTAACCTCAAAAAATTGATATTTTTACCTGTATTTATGAAAGGTATTATTAAGAAATTCACTGATCATCATACATGTTGACACAGAAGTTGAGATTTGAAGCCCAAAAATATATTTCAACATCCATGTTTGACTTATTTTGCAAATATAAAATATAAACCTCAACCATTGAGGTGCAGAGAAGTAAAACTTCATGTCTAACTCTTGTTGTGTATCAACTTTCATTACTTCCTCATCCCACCATAATTATTTCCAATTGTTTATGTATGTATAGCTCAAGGTAAGGGTTGAGTGATTTGTTGCAGATTATTCTATTAGAAATGTTTCTACTCTTTTCCAAGTATTACTAATTTAAAAACATACTGTTCCTGTTTCATCATTTTTTCATGATCAAAAATTAAATCATCCTTCTTGCTTTAAATGCTCAAATGAACTAAAAGGCTGGAGCATAAATCTTCAACCTTCATTCAAGTACAGCTAGACCCAGAGCTGCATCCAGTCTATCTGCCACCCACGTGCAAACAATTTTACACCCCTTAAAATTAAATATCAAAACCATACATTTCCTGCTTTACTGGTCAAAATTATTTTGTAAAACTTTGAAAAAAAATTGTTTTATGACTTCATTCCCTAGCTTACATTGGTCATGAAACACGAGTAACAATTAATTTATGCAGATACCATATGTTGACACTGTAAATTGTAATTAGGAGTTATTAGTTATCGCAACTAAATATGAATGTTTCTAATAAAGATTCTTTTTCAACATAAATAACTTCGATTCAATCCACTGCACAAATATTCCTTTCTCGTCTTGAGTTATCCGTAATTCTTTCCTCTAAATGTTTTCCATTCTTTGATTTCACATCATAATGTTTCCTAGATAACTCATGTGTATAACACAGAAAATAGCAAATAATGTTTTTGTAGTAATAGCTAGATATACTTTGTTGCTGCCCCTTAGATGCCACCACTGGGGTGTGATGCACCCATAGGATGGCACAGCTCTTGCTAGACCAATATAACCCTTATTCTTAACTAATGATTATGTATTGAGTAGATTATTCAGATCCATCAAATGAAAACCCAAATCACTCAAAATGTATGCTCAATTTGAGCCACAGATGACTTTTATACCAGCATATGCAGTATAGATTATACTGAAAATATGTATATCTCCATATCATCCCACAAATATTAATGATGCACTCAAATTCCTTCTGCAGCCAACGTGAAGAGGGCAAGCCTCACAGGGATTCAATCAATGATCTTAAAGGGTCAGAGTCATCAGCTAATCCTACAGAAGCACCTCCAATTGGCTCAAGACTGAGGATAGCCCCATTAGAAACCCATGACATGGGATTCTATACCTGTGTTGCTTCTGATGGGAAGAGTTCAATATCCTCAACAGCCGTTCTGTATGTCAACATGAACAGATTTGGTAAGTATTTTCAAGAATGAAGTTGAATTTACCCAGCAAACTATGGGTTTTGGAAGATTTTCTCAACTCTAATGTCTTACCACAGCTGTGCTCCTTTTCCTAATAGATTCTATTATGGCTTTCCTCCCAAACCATTTTCACAAACTACATACAAAATTCCACACAACTGGTGCTGGCATCAAATTTCTCAGTGATTGTAAAAAATCTTCTATCTTCCCTAATTTTAACAATATATTCCATAAATTAGACAACCCATTAGCCCAAAAATTCATTACCACTGCCAAAAAATACTGGATAGACTTAAAAATGAACAAATTATACAGTAAACTCGCTCAATAGAAGTTACAAATTTATGAGCTACAATTAAAACTTGACTCCATTGGAATCAGCACAATGGCATTCTTCGATAAATAAAACACATGAAATTACACTGCATAAAATCGTCCAAAAAACAACAGACTTCACCAAAAACTTTCTTCTCTCAAACAAAAACAATTACCTGAGACTACACCACTATCCAAGAACAATTCACACAGTGTTTTCACATACACATCATACACAAGAAATTACACTCCTCTCAAAAGGCTTTAAATACACACTTACGGAAAACCTCCTGTTGAAAAATTGATACCAGATATTGAATCTTCAATCAAGTTCCAACCGGAAAATGTTAAAAACACAATCAGAAATTTTTCATTCTCACAGATAAGAGAAAAAATAAAACAAAATACAAACACAAGAAAAGAAATAATTATCATACCAACACACAAGGATTAGGGCAATTACCAAAGGTATTATACTCAGAAGGGTCCCAAAACAATTCAGTGCATGTAATAACCCAGAATAAAATAAAATATAATAAATAAATACAAAATTATGAGGTTTATAAAATAATTCTAAAACTTAAGCATGCATCATAAATGCATTTACCCCAAACATTGCTAAAATTAAATGGTACAAAGACTTTAGCTTAAAATGCAAGGCTTGCCAAATCTCAATGATAATGTTAATTCATAGAAGGGTCCTAAACAATGTTTGAAAAGAGTTAAGGAATGGGGACTAAAACTTACTTTCTACTTGAGTATGTTCACTTTAGCAATAGAGATTTGTCTTAAGGAAATGTTTTACAGTATGGAAAGATTATCAGAGTATTAAAAATGGAAAGTGTTGCATTTTTATTTACTCAGAAAAAAGTACTGATTCTAGAAACATTAGGGAAGATGCTTTTAAGAGACTGTTTTGCTGAGAATCCTGGTGCCTAAGAATTACATAAATCATAGAAGAATGCAAATATCAGTAATCAAAACAGTACCAAAGGTCTTTGTGGTTAAATCTTGGGTAGTAACTGATGAAAACGATATTGCTAATATTTGCAAGATGTTAGTAGTGATAGAATATTAATATAAAAAGATGGAATAGATGACTAGTATCTTGAAAGAATTGCAATGGAGCCTTAGAGCAGGTAAGAGTTAGAGATCATGAAAAAATTAACATTTTGCCTATAATGAAAGGTAACATTGCTCTGTAAAAAATCAGGTTCAACAGGAGGCAATGCTTATAATAATCATTAAATTTGCCAAACGACAAGTGATTACATTTGGTAGGCTTGATTAAGGAAATAAATATCATCCATGGCATACTGAATAACAGAAATCAATTAAATAATGGGAATGGAGCAGTTATCTTCACTGTATTACACATACTAATAATGCAAGAGAAGAAAAACAATCTCTCTCTCTCTCTTGAGGCTCAAAACAAATGTTGCAACGAGTGACAAATAATTTCTCTTTAAAATATTCCAATGATATATTTTTTTACTGTTTCCTAATGTCCTAGGTTACTTAATGAAGATGGCCTTATTTAATAATGATAAAAATTTTACCTCATATTATATTTTCATTATGCACTCCTGGTACATATTCTTTTGTTTTTTTCTAGGACACATTGGTGTTCCTGCCACTATTCCAGACTTTGCTCCAGCTTTTCCAAATTTTCCTGCTTTGGGTGGAAGGTATGTGAATAAATATTCCAGGGCCAAGCATTTTTGTTAAAAATATTAATTCTTCTACCGTTTAATTTTATACATATTTGCTGAATGTTGAAGTTATCATCTCATTTTCTAGATATAGGTTGAAAACATCTCTGTTTCCTGGCATATCTGCTGTAGGAAGATTTCTCGGGTTCTCAGTCGGGTCACTTTGCCCTGAAGATGGCCACAGAGAGAGTGGCTGAAATGTCGGACTTATCCGCAGACATTACCTGGCTGAGAACCCAAGAAATCTTCCTAAAATAGATATAGACTATTTATAAATCAGGTATTTCTGGCAGAAATTTTTGAATCATTGCTTGATTACCTTTCTATTTTCTTAGTTACCGCAAAGGAGTATAAATACAATGTTACAATTTTATTATTATCTGTTGAATCATAAATTTCCTATGTATTTTTGTCTGATTATTAGCAGAAAAGTTACCTACCTGAAAAATTTCAACAACAATAATAAATCTCAAAATATTCATTTGTGTGAAAAATCCTAAGTCAGTTTCTTAAAAATATTTCTAATTTTCAAAATATTAGCATCACAAATTGAGACTTCAGTTCAAATTAATGAAATTCAATTCTAACCTGTGATTTCTTGGTATAGTGGCATTAGTCTTACTGCAATTTCCAATTATTCTAACGAAAAACTAGATAATAGAATCTTTAGGATTAGGATCTCTCTCTCTCTCTCTCAAATTTTCTTGCTTATAAAAGAGAATACAGAGGAAAAACACCCCAACGCTTTGGTTACTATCTACAACAAGCACACATAAGATCATTTTTTATTTAAGTTTCAACAGTGCTTCCTCGTCCCGAAATTTTTTAATATCCAGGTAACCAATTAGCATTAATTACATACCATTTTGTATGGAATTTGGAAACCAATCAGTTTCAAATAGATCAACTGCAGAAATGGAATTCCCTTCAGCATATGAAGTAACATTTTAAATCTGAACTATTTGTCCGTTATTAGCGCTTTTCCGAATATAAATACTGAATATTTATAGAAAGAGGTAGAAACATTTCCATCATTTTCCGTGATTTAGGCCTGCGAGTAGGCAAAGCAATAGATTTACGTTTTGTATGTGGAGCACTAAATTGGCAGTGGAGATTGGACATACGAATAAAGGCAACTAGCAATTGGACAAATGCCAATGGCGCCAACTAGTACTACGATTTAACAGATATTGGGAATACAACTGGACGGATTGCAAATCCCATGGTATGTTAAGTTATAAACATAGTCATAATATATTATTGGGCCATTATTTACCTTTAACCAACTTTTGTATTCTAAGTGCTGAGAAACGTTTATCATAGGTACGATAAACCAAAGTGACCATTAGCTCACCAAATAATATCAGCGCTAATTATCAAGATTCTCAATAGTTTGGTAGCCGAGAAAATTAATGTCCTATTCGAGGTGAACGGAATATAAAAGCTACGAGAGCTAAAGATCTTAATCATATAGTGATTACGGAATGATACTTACTGAGCAGGCGCATATTTACATTGAGTTGAATTAACTTAAGCGCGCGGATTTACAGGTATTGGACCATAGAATATTAATCTCTTCTCCAAAAGATGTCAAAAAAAATGAATTCTACAACAGGGTTCATAACTATAATTTAAATGTATCTTAACACTATATTAGCACAAATTTCTTTGAATAAACATTTCGCAATCGATTTGTGGAACCCTAGCTCTTGCAGATACCTCCGTAACCGAGAGATGGCAGCAGCAGTCCAATTGATTAAGGGTTGGGGATTTCCTCAGGCTTATGAATGCCAGTTATTGTTAGGGTTGGAAAATAAGGATCAACACGTTGGGAATGACGTCGAGTGGAAATGAAATCATCGATGAATTGGCTGACGTTGTTTCTCCTAAATTTTTTCATTATCTTTTCGTTCCGAAGGCGTGCCGTCGGTGAAAACAGGTACAGGTATCCTTTGTTTATTTCCCCCCTTGAGCCGTATCGGAGCTTACAGAGGAAATGTTATAAGTACGCTAGGTTCTTGATTTAACACATTTATGTACAATCGTAACATCTGTAGCTTTATTTTGACCTTCTGTAACGTAATGCTGAAATCATACTTCTATTAGGGAATCAGTGACCCTTTGTAATGCTTTTATAAGATAGCCATTCGCGAAAGTATATATTTTTTGTGGCATCCAATTTAGAGGATTGATAAGGAAGTTTTGCCGTAGACATAAGGAAGAAGCTGTTATATCGTTCTGTTTTAACTCTCTAAATTAATATAGTTAATTGTATATAGAATTAAATAATTCCAGTCGACGGATAACTTTTTTCCGTTCATTGGAATTTGTTCTGCAGTATACCGTAGCCTATACTATTTATTGGGTTATTTCATCGTGATCTCCGTTTTACCATCCCTCTACACAGTGCCATTTACCGTTTCGTGGCCTTCTTACTTAACTATATAATTAATTGTTTTTTCTTTTGCAGCGTTCCAAATGCAGGATCCTCTGGTCTTCTGCCTGCTCCTGTACTACCTCCTCATACGCCTGTATTCCCCATTGAGGTTCCTCATACAAATAGAGAGCCATCAGGAGATGGGAAAGAGGGCTACTGTCAGATGTATCAGGGGTCCACATGCTCACAAGTCGTTGGAAACAGGAGCATTTTTGTCCCTGCATCAGTTACCCAAGAGATAATTGAACAGAAAGTTCAGAGGGCAATAACAGTCATTGCTCATTCAAGGTTTGACTCATTTTTTTAAAAGCACTTAACGGTACCCTTTTATATATGCATTAAGATTACTCACTGACTTACAATTAGTAATTTATAAACTATACTAGTATTCTGTCTCAGCCTTTCTGTCTAATTATCCAACTTCTGTATTTCATACATATGTCATTATTGTACACAGCCAGGTAATTGAATTTTGAGAGCCTGAGAATGGAAATTTTAGTCTTGCCATGCTTTAATGTCAAATAAGCCTCAAAATTTAAGATTTTGTTTGATGTTAAATACAATTAATGTTCTGAAGTTATTATTTTATAGGCTATTCTACAATAAACATTTTTATTATGCCATTGATGTCTTGTTTTGCAAATTCATTTTAACAGTCATTACCTAGAAGTTTTTAATTTTTTATTTACTTTTAACCTCTTCTTATTTGAAAAATAGCTATTTTTCACACTTTTTATTCCTTTGGGATCAGCTGCAAGACTATCCTGCAAAGCATTCAAACCTTTCCTTAATCCCTTCCTATTTACTCAAAAAATTACTTCCTGTAAAGATTGATGTACCCAATGTTGGAAAATTCTCTATGAAATTTCTAGTAGTAGTAGGATTGCTAAAAGTGTTTCAACAGCTTTTGTCATTTCTCACAAAGACCCCCATCGAAAATCAAACCTGGAACCACTTTCACCAAAGTCTAATGCGTCACCCACTTAGCTCTCCAGGACCAGTGAAATTCTTATCTTGAGGAGTTGACCTCATACTAATGAGGAAACATTTTTAATTTCTCTTGACTTGATCCTTTCTTTTTTTACGTAAAGTGTGTGTCATTTTAAATAGTTAATGTCTTTAATTAAGTCTTATTACTCCACAATAACTTTAAATATGCTGAAGTCTTATGTGGCACCAATCATTTCTTCTTTCTCTGTATTATTCGGAGTACAAACAAAAATTTCAATCAGAATCAATCACTAATTGGCCAAATTATCTATCTTTTAGATTCAGGAACCTGAAGATAATTTGTGTTTAATCTGATGTTTACTTTTTAAGTTTATGTTCCATTATACTTGTACCTACAAATTCATTCTCTTCCCAAGTGCAACAGTTGCCCCCCTTCCTATGGCTCAGGCTCATCATTGGATAATAATAATCTCTTTTTAATTTCAGTGATCTCACAAAACGTTGTGAAGCATATGCCATTCCATCTGTCTGCTACACTGCCTTTCCACTGTGTGAAAATGAAGAGCCTCCATCAACAACTGTGTTCCTCGATGGTAAACCCTTCAGCCCTTCCACCAACACCTTTTTCCCTGATTCAAGACCTCCTGGGACATACCCAGGGCGTCCTCGCTTCCTCTGTAGGGAGGAATGTGAAGTGTTGGAGGCAGATGTCTGTCGAGTGGAATATGCCATCGCTAAGAGGCATCCTCTCATAGGCCAGAGCTTAGGTCTACCAGATTGCCCCAGTCTGCCTCCAATAGAGTCAGTGGCTGCTCGGACATGCCTCCGTCTTGGCATCCCCGATGTGCGTGATCTCATCAGACACAGTAAGTTCTAGAAATATCAATATCTTCATTATACATGTTGTGAAATGTAATCTAAAAGGAAATTAAAAGTTCAAAACTAAAATACTCTCTTTCAAAAGAAATACAGTGAGTATTTTGATGTATAGTATGTTTAATATAATTTATTTGATTCAAACATGACAAGCTTTGTATGAGAGAGTTTATAATCTGACAATTTCTGATTAATGGGGAGAAATTAACACAAGAGGTAGTAAGTTTTAATGAATGCTGCAGATTCAGAAAATGACTTTTTGATATTTTTCCAAAATGTTTGTCCATGTATCTATTGATCAGTTTTCTTGTTGATTTTGCTCTATGTTAGACCATATTCTATATATACCATATATATCTAATAAAGATAATAAATAATGAAATAGGAATGTGAGTAGTTGAGCAATCAAATTGACTCATTAACAGTCTTCCCACGATGTTATCTCCCAACTGGTGTTCCAGCTGGCCAATTCACCCTCTACTGCAAATTCTCATTTCCACCAAATTATTGTCCTATCGTGATACTTGAACAACGCATTAATTACCCAAAATAACTCTTTAGGTGAAACGTGTTATTCTGGTCAAGGAGAGCACTACAGAGGGGCAGTGTCAAAGTCCTCCTCAGGGCGTCCCTGCCTCCCTTGGAGCAATATGGCCTCATCTACTGCCATGGGCAATGATGCCATCCTCAGAGTTTTTCAAGAGCATCTCCTGCCTACTTACTCTGTAGAACTCATTGGAGGCCATTCATATTGCCGTAACCCAGGAGCCACCCAGGCAAAGCCCTGGTGTTTTGTGGAAGAGTCAGATTGGGGAGGAGAGGGCAAAAAGAGGGTCCGCATGGAGTTCTGTGACATTCCTCAGTGTGGTGAGATACCTCGTCATTTCTTTTGAATACTTTTATTTTCTCTTTGAGTTTTTGAATAAAATGGCCATGAGAAGTGGTTGTAGCCAAAAGAGCTTCAGAGCAGGTGAGGTGGGAAGTTAGGTTAGGTGGAAAAGAGACCCATCAGACCTAACCTTGTCAATAAAGTGTCTAATAATATTACAAAATAGTGAGTGACAATTAGCATAGTTATTTTTACTTTTGTCTCTTTTATTGTCATTTAATTTACATTGTATTGTATCACTGTCTATTTTTACAATATAGGAAGATGAGCTCTGATAGTTTCATACCTTACATTTCATTGTTCATATTCAAACTCGTTAAATATGTTGACTTTGCAACCTTCTTCTATTTGACTTTTTTATCTCATTTCTTTTTTTGGTGGCCCTTAAGTTATGACAAGTGTGCTAAAAAGGTTCCCTAGCCATGGAGATTGTAGTTGAGAATTAATTTTTATTTTGTATCACTCAAAGAAAATCTTGATTTTTATTTCTAGTTAATCCACCAGTATGTGGTATTTCTCCATTAAAGTAAATTACTTCTTCATTTGCTGAATGTAATGGGTTAATTAGCAATGATTTAATGACTGTGAAATTTCTCTCATTCATCTCTTCAGAATCATTGTGATGCTATTTTAAAAGCCTTTCCCCCCTAACACACAAACAAAAATGATTAATGTGTAGTTTATGGGTTGGCCAGATATCATGGAAGGCCATGATAAAGTTCTAAATAAACTTTATCAAGTACTTTGTAACTTCCACCAAATATTGCACTTGAGATGAATAGGTATTTAGTGGAAGTTATGAAGTACTTGTTAAGTTTATTTAGAACTTTATTATGTATGTATGTATTTTACATTTTCCTTAGTTGCTCAATATAGGATTCAGCTGCATTACATAAATACAGTACCATCCTTTCAAATACTCATTTTGCACCATAGTCAGTAATGCCAGTTGATGAGTAACATGCAACCAAACTTCTAATGCTAAATCTTTCTGTGAATTACATGTAAATTTATTTATCATTAGCTTTATCATTTTAGCTTCATAGTTGGTATAAGAGTAGGCTCCATTTGTGTTACCTTGTTTATCAATAACTCATCCATTTATAGCTGACCACATGTGGCTCTACATCCTGGCTGGTGGTGCTGGGTTGTCAATAATCTTCCTAATATGGTTGGTGGTGTTCTGTGTAAGAAGAGGAAGGAGGGATGGAGGAGGGAGTGGGGGTGGACAAGGAGGAAGGGGACATGAGCAAGGGCATTTGGCCACATCTCCCTCCATGAAACAACCTGCACCTCCTGGAGTCAAGATTAATGGAGCTTCAGCACTTGAGATGAATGCACTCCTACCTAAAGCAGCAACTGGTTCAGGGGATGGCAGTGGTATTGGAGTTAGAGTCCAAGAGTACCCTACCTCAAGTGTGAGACTCCTGCAGGAACTAGGGGAAGGAGCATTTGGTTAGTGAGCATTTTAAAATAAGAATATGTCTATAATATAAATAGAGAATGAAAGAAGGAATCCTTGACGATGAATTGACCATGTGTCCAAAATTTCTAAACATAATGTAAGGTTAGGTTTTACAACCCTTTACTTGACTAGCTTTTCTACAAAGAAAACTCCCAAAAAATTGTTTATTTTCTCTTCAAATTGAACTGAATAACTGCCTTTAGTAAAGCATGCATATGAGAAACTTTGATTTAATAAATTGAGAATTCACATCTGCCCTCTGTCGATAAAAGCACTAATCTCCAAAAAGTGAAAAAGAAAACCCAAGTGTAATTGATAGAGGAAGGAAGAAGGAGATGTAGAACAAGTTTAATTGTCCTTGTCAGAGTTTGCTTGTCTTGTAAGATGATATATTTTGGTAACATCAGGGAAATGGTCAAAGGATATTGAAAGAAGAAACACTGAATTTTTTTGAGTTTTTCCTTTAGACATTCCAAATTTTCACACTATTTGCCCTTTAACCAAAGATGGCTGGTGTTTTAAATTTGAATTTCTTCTGTTAATTTCTGTTTATTCCCATTTTCTCTGAATACTCCTCTAAGTATTCTTCCTTCTTTTACTATATGCATTGTAGAATAATTTACAAATTCAAATCAATATTTAAAATTTTCAAGCCCTNTTTTCTCTGAATACTCCTCTAAGTATTCTTCTTTCTTTTACTATATGCATTGTAGAACAATTTACAAATTCAAATAATATTTAAAATTTTCAAGCCCTCCCAAGCTGAGGAAAATATAGGTTTTCATTTAAATAAATCATAACATTTTATTAGTAATTACTTCTTTAATGGAAACAGAAAGACCCCAATTTCTTCCATTTCAATAATTACTATTATAATTATTATTATTTACAAACACAAACAACCATTCTCTAACCAAAACAATTTGGCTAGCCAGGACTCAAACCCATGACCTAAGGGTTAGAGCGCTAGCAAATTAACCACTCTGCCACTGCAGCCAGTAAATGTTTGCATCCACCTATGAATTTGCATCCTGTACACTTCAAATGTTGACAATCTTCCATTTGGATAACTTTTATCATTGACATTGCAGTGCCTTTATGAAATGGTTGACTGATTTCTCCCTTCTGTTTGATAGGTAAAGTTTACAAGGGGGAAGTTTGGTGCTCAGAAAGTGAGAGTCCAATGCCAGTGGCTGTGAAAGCTTTGAAGGAGAATGCCAGTCCTAAAACTGTTTCTGACTTTAGGCGGGAAGTTGAGCTGATGTCCGAATTACGTCATCCAAACATTGTGTGTCTTGTCGGAGTGGTTTCCAGAGGAGAACCTCTCTGCATGCTGTTTGAGTACATGGCACAGGTAATATACATTCCATTATCCCACCTTCATTTTCATCATTCCTTTTGTTTGAGATAACCTTAAACACCTTGATGTAAGTGCAGCTCTTATTAGTGCTCTACGTACCCTATGTGTATAGGTAGACCCCCCAAATTTGACTTAATGGTGAGATTTTGTAGAAGTTAAGTTCACACATCAAATAACATTCCTTTAATTTATTATGAATGTGAGGGTCATCCAGAAATATTGACCAGTTTTGAAATGAAAATTATGTGAATAATCTTCAAGTGATATTTATATTTGGTGAAATGTATGTATGTATGTACTCATTTTCCTGCATAATCACCACGTATGTTCAAACATTCGGTCATACTGTATCACCAATTTTTTAATTAAAATATGAGTAAATATTACTCACTAAAATAATAAAATATAATTTGAGTAAATATATGTGTTACACAAAAAAGGGCTAGAACTTTATGGATAACCCTCATACTTCTCTTGCGTATAGGTCTATCGGATATTTTTAATTAAAATTTTCTATTGAAAGGTCCACCTATACACAAGCATATGTGGTACTCTATCTAACATTTTGTCACAGTTAGCTGTTATTTTGCCTTGTGATCTGCCAAGATGAAAAAAAAAGTCGAAGGTTTGTAGAAACCTTTATCAGAAATATTTTTGAAACAGCTATTATCAGATGAATGTGGGACAAAATGAATATTTTATGATAACTGACATTTGTATTGTTAAAAAATCCATGTATGAATCTAGAAATTGCTTTTTTTCACTCTCCAAGAGCACTCAAGATGTGCTTGGAGCAGTAGTTTAGTGTCTTTCATCTTTAACATTTTGGAATCAACTAGGAGAGTTCAATTGCAATACTTATTACTCAGTTCACTCTTGAAAAACCAACAACCTCTTTTTGTTGGCACTCAAAGTAAATAAATATTTCAGTTAAAAGTTTTACGGTATCTTCCGAAAAGGATAATTAATTTAATTTCTTGTGCTTCTTTCAGGGTGATCTTCATGAATTTCTGATAAGCCATTCTCCTCGTGCAGAGTCAGAAGGTGTGCTTGCAGGAAGTGTCGATGGCAAACCTCATATATTGGGACAATATGAACTCCTGCATATATCCACACAAATAGCAGCAGGTATGTTGCCTAACTATATAATTCATGTCAATCAGTGCTCTTTTGAATGCATGTATGTTAAAGTTAACCAGTCTTGCAGATTCCCTGTTACAAGTGTCATTTAAATATTTTATATTTAGGTAAATATGCATTAATGACAGCCATAGCAAAACTAACAATTTTAACGTTGCATATATTTTGCTTATTCTGAATAGTTAAAGTGTCCTCTATGCTTTCTGAATATACTTAAGTCTTTTTGTTAGCCGTTGTAAAATGTTGCTGTTGTCAGCTATCTTGTACTCAAAAACATAAACTTCAATAAAGACTTTACTTGTAGTTAGAGTTGATGAGATTTATGTGGAAACTAAATCACCATCTGGAAAAATTTTTGCAAGAATCCATTATTGCCTTATAGATAGGTGAGCAAGGGCATTTGGCCACATCTCCCTCCATGAAACAACCTGCACCTCCTGGAGTCAAGATTAATGGAGCTTCGGCACTTGAGATGAATGCACTCCTACCTAAAGCAGCAACTGGTTCAGGGGATGGCAGTGGTATTGGAGTTAGAGTCCAAGAGTACCCTACCTCAAGTGTGAGACTCCTGCAGGAACTAGGGGAAGGAGCATTTGGTTAGTGAGCATTTTAAAATAAGAATATGTCTATAATATAAATAGAGAATGAAAGAAGGAATCCTTGACGATGAATTNTAAAACTATTATTTGTACTTTTTCCGCAACATTTATTTTTCTCCTTAAAAAAGCAAGATGACCAGTTTCAACCATTGACTATAATCAGTCAAATCAAATCCTTTGAATTTGTCTAAACCAGTTGAAGAAGCAGAGGTATCCTAATAATGGCTTTTGTTTGTCTAAACTGATTGTCTTGCTTTTCTTAAGAAAGAAAGTAAATATTGTGGCAAAAAATACCAATCATAGTTTTATTGTTTCTGTGATGTACTTCCACAATATCTCACCGAATACTGCAAAGTTAACTTCTGCAATATCTGGCATAATGCTGTCAAGTTTATTATTTTATAATTTAATTTTCAAGTCGAACATTTAACTTTGATAAAAAAATTAACTAAAGAAAATTTCATGCACTGTCTCATAATACAGCATCATGATAATTTTTGTAAATTAATTAAAAGCTACAACATTAAGCTATTTCTCGAAAGGTTTGTCACAATCATTTCTTTAACGTCAAAGTAGATGAGTTAATTGTAATTCAGCATGAGGTTTCCCTCTGTACTTGTATGAATGGCATTTATGAACATTAATCATTGTAAGATCAGGAATAGACTATTCCAGTGTTAATCTATATATGTTCATTAGGAAGAAGTGCAAAATCTCATCAAGTCTAATGTTGTAACTTTGAATGTGTTGTATTAATAGTTGAAAAGTCTGCATGTATGTGTTGTGAAATGGGCATACGTCTTATGCTAACAAATTTCTGCTGCTTAGGTATGGAGTATCTATCTGCTCAGCACTATGTTCACCGTGATCTTGCGGCACGCAACTGTCTGGTTGGTGATGGGCTACGTGTTAAGATCTCTGATTTTGGACTGTCACGCGATGTTTACTCATCAGATTATTATCGGGTGCAGTCCAAATCATTGCTTCCTGTCAGGTGGATGCCAACCGAATCTATATTGTATGGGAAATTCACTACAGATTCAGATGTTTGGAGCTTTGGTGTGCTCCTATGGGAAGTGTACACCTATGGGCTTCAGGTACTTGTCCCCTCTGTCTTTGCATGCTTCTCTCTTCTCTTCTTTGTGTTTTTTGCTCATAATTGCAGTGGTAGATTTCATTATGTGGCTTGCCAATCCTTATTTAGTAAAAATCTTATTGTTAAATGTTTGTCATATTAACTCTACAATATTGTAGAAATTTTGGGAAAATGTGTACTGCTGAATGAAAGCCAGCAGAAATTTACATTTTTCTTCTTTGAGCCATAAATGGAAAGGTTTAGTGTAAAAAATAATCTTTTTAACTAAACATGTGTCAATATATACCCTTCTCTTAAGGTAATGTCAGAAAAGTATAACAAAAATTGACAGCTATGTAGCATTTTGCCAAGATTAATGTAGCAAATTACCTCTCTACAAATCAATTCTTTTTTATATCAGCATCTAATTTGAGTATTCTTTTATATTCATTACGAATAAAATATCTAATATAGCTGCTACAAAGTATCTATTTTCATTTTTTATGTTAGTGTTTAGTAGTTATTTTGTTTAAATTCTTATGCAATTCATTTAGCAAGTTTCTGTTTCTAGGTAGTATTTAGCACAAATTTTATTCCATTTAAAGACTGAAATTATTTTCTGAGCTAAGTGAGTGATAATCCATGATGTGATGATCCATGTTTCTTTTAGAGTTACTATTGTACTTGTTCAAATGTACTGTATAATGTAAACCTCCAGGTTTTCTTTAAATAATGGTAACTACTCTCACCCCATTTGCAATCCCAGTTGTTAATGACAGACAAGCATCATAGAAGTCTCTCGTCCCTTATCCATCCCCATGTGCTTACTCCTCTGATTGTTTGCATTTTGTCATAAATCTCTTAAAATTGTTTTTTTTTGTTTACACAGTGGCTATAGAAATATGTGCATGTGTTTTGAAATATTTAAAAATCAAATTAAATATTACATACTATTTTATGGATTTCTCCATACTACGTGTATCTGTGTTTTCTAAGCATTCTCAAGCTATTTCCCTCCAGCAAATTCTGTAAATATATATGAATGTGGGACAAAATGAATATTTTATGATAACTGACATTTGTATTGTTAAAAAATCCATTTATGAATCTAGAAATTGCTTTTTTTCACTCTCCAAGAGCACTCAAGATGTGCTTGGAGCANTACATACTATTTTATGGATTTCTCCATACTACGTGTATCTGTGTTTTCTAAGCATTCTCAAGCTATTTCCCTCCAGCAAATTCTGTAAATATATACTCAGCTCTTCCCAGATTACAGAATTTACAGCAAAAAAACTTCTTTGTGAAAGACATTTGCAAACTCACCAAAAGCTATTTGGCAGTTTTTATTTTTTGTGTATTAACTAGTTTGTTAGTTTGAAGTTTGTAGTTAGAAAGTTTTATTACCATTAAGTACAACTTTATGCCTATAACTCCTCTTTGCTTGCTTTTTTACCCCCCTAGATTACCTCAATGTCCCTTAGGGTGTGATAGTGCCTACTTTTTGAATCACTATAAACAATATGTAACCTATTATGCGCCACATTGAAATGATAAAAAAATTACTTTTAATACTTTTCAGCCTTACTATGGGTACAGCAATCAAGAAGTTATAGAAATGATTCGCTCACGGCAGCTTCTCCCAAGGCCAGAAGACTGTCCCCTTCACATCTACGGGTTGATGCAGGACTGCTGGCACCAAGTGCCCCCAAGGCGTCCTCCCTTCTCACTCCTACACAGCACCCTTCACTCATGGCTCCTGCAGCAACCTCTTCAAAGATGCATTGCTGCAGAAACCTCCCACGTAGTTGGATCCTCAGTGGCATCCTCCTCATCTAGTAGTCAGAGATCCAGCACTGGTCCAAGCAACAACACTGGGTCCACTAAGCTGAGTTCCTCTGGAAAGTCTGCAAATGTGGCTGGGAATTTGGGCCCTCAAACAGTGGTGAGGCTTCCGCCACCAAGGGCTAATCACCAAACTATCGGGAAGATTGCAAATATATGAATTCCTAGTGGGATGAATTTGAGTCTCTTAGAGAACTCTAATCAGTGGGATCAGCATCTCATTATCTGAAGTTATTTTTACTTCTGTGACCAAAATGAAGGTTGTCATGGTGGCGTTTGTAGTTTCAAAAGCAATCTAACAGGAGGAAGACTTCTGCAACGTATGCTTGCAAAATTTTTGTAAAATGGATACTCATATTTGTACTAATAACTGGAGTGAGTTTTGTGGTTTGACTCTGTGAGAGTGAATGTGATTTTTTATTACGAAGGGAAATACTTCACAGTCATTGGTATGAAAATATGACAACTATTTATCTTCAGTCCGATGAATGTGGATTGATGTAATTTTGTCATTTGATATGTTCCTCTTCTCTGAATTTTGAATATGTTTTTGATACTTCTTTACTCTTTGACTGCCATTAATTAGTTATTCATTTTCCAGATGTAATTTAATTCATTTTATATAATGAAATTTGCTATGTAAAGCATTTGATGACTTGCCATTACATTTTCTACAATTTTGTGGCTCATATCTTACTGGAATACAAATCATTGCTTCAACTTCTGATGAAATTATCATGAATGTAGGTTAATTAATGAACTTTCAAGAATTTGTCTCCTGTCTCAGTAAACTACACCATACCCTCTTAATCCTTTTTTTCATTCATTGGAATGGTAGAGTATTTACCTTGGCCTTTCAGTACATTCCTATTAAACTATCTTCACATACTCACTTCTACTATGGCCTACAAGCATTTATCTTCTATATTCGTTATTATTATTACATCATATATAGTCCTTTCAGCTTTTTTTCACCCATCATTCTGTTTCAGTCAAACAATACAGTTCAATACATACATTTACCAACATGTGAATACCACATCATTACAACGAACATTTTTAGTGATGCTGAACTTTGTAGTCATTGGAGAAACGTTCTCCATCCAAATGATTTTAAATTTGTTGAAAAGTTTCCACTGTGCTGTTTAAAAGCCTCTTACCTTTTGAATATTGATACTTAGAGATATTTTCATAACATCAGAGAAATGATGAGAAATATCAATTTTGAGCTGCAGCAATAGTATGGAATGTACTCATAGTTGGCTTTCTGTTAAGCCCATTTCATTGAAAAGTCGCCAATAATTTTAGTTTTCCTCTTATAATTATAATCTTTGTTCTCTATTATATCCCATGTAGAAATTACTTCAGAACCTTTTCATTTCTTCTGAAGTTAGTTTTGCCACAAAATCTGTCTCTCTGAACCTCATTTTAATAATATTGTTACATTATCTCCTTTCTTAGCAATTTTTTTCTTAAATGAACCACTGGGAAACATCATTCAGTGGCTCTCACAGATTTGTTTTCTTTGAAAGGTCCATAATTATATCATTCAATTAATGAAATCTTAAAATCATGTTCTGTTTTTGCTCAATGTTTCTGGAAGTTGGGGCATTTCCATAGGAATATGGAAATTCGTTGCCTCTTTCTTGGAAACTCTTAACCCTATCATCTACTTCTTACTAATTGTCTGCTATCCACACTCATCCAGTGTGTGTGCCACTGACCTCATACTCACAAAAACAATAAAACATGTTACTTACAGAGTAAAGATGGAGACATGGATATCTATTCATTGGAAAGAAGTTGTATTTGTTAGGAAATTTTGCAACAAATCAACATTGTGACTCACATGTGTTATGTATTTTTGATATGTTTTCATAAGTGACTGCCATAATGTGAATCAATTTATCTTTCCTATTCTGGAATCTCTATAATTAATTGTGTTCAATTATTTGCTTTAAAATTTCAAACCCAGTTACTTCCATATGATTGGTACTTCAGCTATCAAACTTTAGATTCTATAGTGACAGTTGACAAGATGGTCCATTTTCTTGTAAGTGTTAATAATTATGCATTTTTGAGCTTTGTATTTGGATTATTGGCAGAATAACCAATTGAGCTCATATTTTTTAAATTATAGGAACATTTCAGTTTACAGGATTGCTATAATTATATTTAAATGATTCAGAGACTTGTGGGGAAACTTATTTAGCCAATAATCTCTTAGTTTACAGCTTGTATGCAGTAAGAGATAATGAAGAGAATATTGTAACAGTTTTGATTAGAAAAAGAGCATAGCTGAGCTATCTTTACTATTGTGTTTTTCCAGTAACAACACCTTAGAATCAACTCTTTTTCTACTGTCAGTTGGTTTTTCATATTCAACACATGCCCATAGAATTTTTTTATCTTTTTAGAAAGAAAAGTAAAGATTGGAATGAAAATTTTCCTTGTATTTTGAATGTTTTGGAGACATTTGATTTTAACATTTAAGTTTTTGAGATATTTAAGCATTTCTTTTGCATAGCTTATATTATAATAATAATATTTTATCCTCTACAGAAATATGACCTATCTCAAACACTCATTCCATTCTATGGGATACTTTTGCTTGGGTGCTGGCGACAACCATCACGAGAAAAAATTGACCCATGCTCATTACCCATATCCATTCTTATTAGAAACATTTTACCAATGGTTAATATATCTTTCAACTTGAAAATCTAACCACTGTCTTACAAAATCTTTGTTCTACTCTCTTTATTTATTCATCGTCTCTTATGTGCATAAGTTGGTATATTGCCCAGTAATCATTCTCCACAATTCTCTGATTAATCATTATCAATTAGTAATGGTATTTTATTTAAACCAGGTTGACCCTGAAACAGAAGAAATCTTTTTTATTTCAGCTAGTCAGGCCAAATTTTGGTGCGGCACATTGTTTATATGGAGTGATTATGTGCTTGTGAGTTTCCAGCCTGGTGTTTTCACCAAATATAATTATAATTATAGTCATTTCCTAGTTTAATATAGTTTACATGTAAACAAAATATAGGTTTTGTAAAGGACTGGGATTTCATAACCTGCTGTAAAGATGTCTTTAACGTGAAATCCCTTAATGAAACTTTATACTAAAGAGCTCTCTATATGTAACTGTAAAAATAAAAATGTTATATAAATCCTGATAGATTAAAAGTAAATATTGGATAGTATCCTCGTTGGAAGAAAAATTTATACAAGGCTTTCATTCTATGGATGGTTGTACAGATTTATGGAGGCCTTGTTGTATTCAAATGTCTTTATGAAAAATTTATGTACAAAAATTTTTTATTTTTACCCATGGAATTGTAAATTTCATTGTAAAATGATTTTTCTCAAAATTTTAAATTTTTTTCCTTTCTGCATTTCTATGTGCCAATATTTCACCTTTACTTTATGTGGCCAAAGACCTTTTGCATATACTTAATGTTGACAATAAATGTTGCTCTGTTCAGGGAATATTTTGATATTGCTATTAAAATTGAAAATTTCCTTTTAAAGTGTGTCTTTCTTGTTGACTTTCAGTTAAATGTTTCTGTTTGAGTAATTATTCCTTTTGCTTTTCAGGTAAATATGTTTAGACTAGAATTCAAGTATTGCTTGTTATCAAGTCATTATTTCTTGCAAACACAAAGTCTGAACAAAGTGAAAGTTGTCTGTTTTGGCAACCAATCCTTTTGAAATGCGCTGTTTTAACTGTGCTTGGATTTACCCAAAACTAATAGTTGTTGTTAATTAACCTTTACTGTACATCTGATGTGTCATATGAAAAAGTGGTTTGCTGCAAAAAGAGGTTTGTTATTCATTTTCAGAAATGTGCAAAAAATATATTTTGTATTTTAGAAATCTGCTAATGTAATGTGTGGGAACTCAAGCTTGACAGTCGAATGTTCTGGTCTTTTCAACCAATATTCCATGTTTGATATTTTATATAATAGTCTTTGCCTTTGTAAAGAGGTGAGAGTACATTTAAGATTTTTGTAATATGTTACAGATGCTGTAAATTTTCAGTTATAAATACTGTGGATGATATCCTCTTTTTCGAAGTGGAAGTAGTACTACTCTGTAAGAAATTCATCTGGAATCTTAATCACTGGGAATTGTTTTTAAAATGAGAATTTTATAACACAAGTATCATCTCCAAATATTTGTAGAGATTAACTCAATCTTTTCAACTTCTCATTTCTCAATATTTATTTATAGATTGGTTTGAAATATCCAAGAAAATAATCAGAGCTGATTAAATACTTTTTATATATTTTTTTTTTCATTAAAAACCCAGCTTGGTTTATTTCCTATGTACACTGATGTTGCTTAGAGACAAATATAACGATCAAAATAGACGATTTATTAAAAAATAGACAAAAATGCCATGATAATTGTAAAACAAAACTGGATCATGAGGTAAGTAATGATCCACAATCACTTCTCCCTGAATTAGAAAGTGAATTTTTAAACATGTCATGAAACAAATCTGAAAAAATAACCTGCAGTAAAAGTGAGGATGCAGATTTATCAATTTATTTAAAAAAATGTCCTTAGATGCATCCTAGAAGATGCTTACCTCAGAAAAAATATCGCCAAAAATTAGTTAAAATATAAAATAGCTTAAATTTACTTCTGTAAATGGAATATCACTTCATGAATAACTCCAATTCAATTAATAATATTAATATTATCCCTTTTATCAACTGAAAGTAATATTATTCTCAAAATAAGCCAATCATGTTATGTTAAGATTTGAAAGTAGTGTCTTTGTGTTAGTACATGATCCATGGGATACAAGAAGTTGCCAGGACTGAAAAAATTTCACTGAAAGAAGAAAAAATCACAATAAATTAGCATCTATGTGAGAATGATTTTAAAGATTACTCTATTTTACAGCACATAAGATGCACTTTTTTTCCAAAATTATGGCTCAAATAATTACCCCTCCATCTTCTTTGTCATTTCTGCTATATCTATGAAGTGCAATTGAGATATTGAACCTTGGTTGATTAGAGAAAATGATTATAACAAAACATGATGGAAAAAAATAAAACTATATCATAAGTTTTAACAGTTCTATAAAATTTTATTTATTTTACAGCAATTATGAAGGGTTC
>KZ308612.1:546276-556495 GCA_000376725.2 Ladona fulva
GAATCTTTATAAATATCAGTAGAAATTTAGTTCCTCCTGGCATAATTACTTATAATTCTACTTTCTTATTTAACGCTTTGCTAGAGACTATCACATTTAATTTTACTGTTTTAATTTATCTGCATTTTCCCTAAAAGTATCAAAAATTAATGTATAAAAATCTGCAAATCTACATTTAATTTAGCCTTAGATTAATATTTGGCTGTAAGAAGTTGAGAAAATACCTAAAATATGGCTGCTGACTTATGTCAAGTGTTGTTAAATAGAAAGATGTGTAATACCATAAAGTTTTAAGTAAGCAAAGTCAGAAATATGTAATTTCGTGAGATCTGAATTTAATCTCAAAAGAATTCGTCTTAAAATTCCATAGTGAAATGGAAATGTAGTTTTGCTTGAGTCTATTCTATTCAGTTTTTTGAGTATTTAAATAAAAATGTTGATTCGATATTTGATTCCACATGGACACTGTCTTTGAGGTAACATTTACAAATCATTGTTGACTGATGTTCTTCCTTTTGAGCAATTCTCTTAAATTTCTTTAAATAAGTACTAATTGTACAAATTTACTTAATGCCTGAATTGCAGTCAACACCATCTGCTGGTCAAAGATATTATGAATCACTTTGTATGAAGGCTGTGAATCAATCTATTGGTCGCTGTATTCGCCACAAGGGAGACTATGCTGCCATGATTCTGCTTGATAATCGCTATGGGAGACCTCAAACAATCGCTGCATTGCCCTCATGGATACAAACCTCTACAACGGTGCAGTCCTCATTTGGTGCTGCAGTTGCAAGTATCCGAAAGGTGAGAAATTAATTTCTATAACTTAACTTTATCAGGAATTGAACATTGTCTAAAATCAGTATATTGACTGGTAAAATGTTGACTATTAACATTGGTAGGTGCATGAGTTTTCTAGATGTTTTTTCTCTAATTTAGTGCATTTCTGTTCCCCAAATTTATATTTAATTAAAATCTTTATCATTTAATTTATTTGCCAGTATTTTACCTTGAGTAGCCTAAAATTATCATTGAAGTCTCGTAAAAGCTCCCTGCAATTTACCTTCAGAATAATTTTTGGCTGTAATGAGTTTAGGAGGACTTGTTTTTATTGTTGCTCATTTATCAGAAACTGGTTGTAGAAAATGCTATATTCTTGTATGCACAACACTCCCAGATTTTGCCAAACCTGGGGTGTGTAAAAAATCATTACTCCAGTTCCAGACATATGTTGGAAAGGCAATGGAAAATTGACGTCACCATAGCAAATTTTTTTGCTGAATTAACCATTTATTATCAAATTTTTTGGGAGGACTTAAATAAAAACTTAACTGCAATCCCCTGAGGAAAATCAAGGTGCATGTTAACAACTATTAATAATTATCAAATAGATCTTGGTTAAAAAGCATTTTTATTAAACAGCTGTTTTGTTATTTTTCAGTTTTTCAGTTCCAAGAAGACAAGCTAGCAAAATTTATGAAGAGAGAACAACCTCCGAAGAAAGCATTGCCTCATTGTAAGCTGTCCTGTAATTTATATGAATTTATATTATATGCATTTTCATGATATTATTTTTATAACCTTCAGATCCATACTATTTGCTTCCAATTTTACTTGTAAGTACACAGTCGTAGTTCGTTAACTAAAATATTTTGTGCAAATTTAAGATATTATTATAGCTAATTCAAAAGAACTGCTTATAAAAGTAGATGTACTAGTTATATTATATGCATCACTGTCAAGAGCACCTTTTAGTTGAGTGGAATTTCAGGGTAAATGTACATACTTTTCCTGTTTTTCAACTTGAATATTGATTCTTTTTCAATGTCCACAGAAATATGGCATAAGTTGGAAGATGAAAGTTCTGAATCATTGTAAATTTTAGGGACAGATGCCTTTTATAAAGCACAAGTTAGAATGCATCATTTATGAAGAAGATATATCTTCTTCATAAATGATGCATTCTAACTCGTGCTATCATGGAATGTTTTAATTTCAGTCAGAATTTTCCAGTAGATGTTTTTGCATTAGGTCTTGTAAATTAAATGTAAGAATCCATTTTCCTTGTTAAGGATTTAAAAAAATTGAAATTGAAAAATGTAGTATTCAAAATAAACTAATGATTATTGGGATGCGCTGGAAAATTATTTTTATTTTCAAATTCTGAACGACTAGGATAAAAAAATCACTGCTGTTTTCCAAAAAATTGCATTTATCAATGGGGTTATTTTCCTAAATTTGATACCATTACACATTGATACACATTATAATTCCTGAGTGAGATTAAAAGTATGAAAAGAATGGGTTAGGAAATCTTAAATGGGAAATATTTGATAATGTTACACCAATACAACAGGTTTCCTTAAAGAACCTTAAAATTAACTAGTTTAAGATCAAATTGACTCAAATTTTTGTGTGAACAATAAAATCACTTCATTGAATCCAAAACTTGATACGTCCTTTCGAATATCCGAAATCACGAGAAAAGTTATGATAGTGAAATATTAATCGGCACTGAAATTTACGAAATTATTTCATAGGGACACATATCAGCCAAATTTATATTTCTAGAATAAAAAGTTCCGCAGCTCAATACTACGGAGAAATTTGAAATAAATTAACATTCCAAAATCTTAAGAATGAATTTACCGTTTCACTATGTAAGATTAACGCTAAAGATACTGATACAAAATCTTAAATGAATTCCGTATTTTAGAATATTTAGATTTCCGCTAAGCAAGAGTACGATCGCTTGCCATCACTCACGTGTTTCAATATGGCTGTGAAAGTTTGAGGAAAGAGTGCGGTTCTTCTAAGATTCTTAAATCTTGTGCCACAGCTGTTGCGCAGATATTGACACTCATTTACAAAATGTTTGCGGTATTTCTCACATTTAAAAATGTTGGTAAATCGACTGCTAGTTTGAAATGGACCCTGATAATTTAACTCCTTTCATAGACTTGAAGGATGAAAACAAATCTGATGCAGTCGTAGTTGATGATATATTCAAAGTGCAACACTCTGACAGCGAATCAGCATTGGAGTTTGCTATCTCAGAAAGTGAATTGGAAGAAGATCAGCATTCAACATCCGAAGATGACATAGAAGATGGAAAGAGTGTTCATATAATTTTTGTTAGAGATGAAAACGAAAGCAGTGTTCAAACTTCTCCTGAAAATCTTGGCATCATGAATGGTTCAGTTGAAACTTTTAGCGAGGGAACAAGCGTGACAATTCGTTCTCCTTTGCCTGATGGCGAAGAGTCAGATGTCCCTTGTAGAGTTGTGACTTGTCCAAACGAAGCTAGTGGTTCTGAAAGCGAAATCATGAATTACGTTTCTGATAAAAACACAGACGAGGAATTGGAAGAGGATTTTGATACATCTACCGATATGATAATTCAGGTGGATCAGAAATCTCCTCTGCTTGTTACTCCTCGTAAACGTAAAAAGAAAAAAGTTTGTAAGGTTTGCAAAGTTTGTGGAATGTCTGTTGAAAGAAAAGACTTATTGTCTCATGTTAAGGAACATAGGCTACGTAAATTGAAGTTTGCTCAAAATAAGTCGCCGGACACAACAGAAAAACTTGTGGAGACTTTGGAGCCGCCTCGAAAACCCTTATCACCCACCGAAAAAGTTTCATTGCTTTCGAATTCTGTGAGGACGGTTTCAAACATGGAAGGTGAAAAGAATTTTCCTCAGTCCTGTGTAAACAATTCTACATCAGACAGGCCATTTAAGTGTAAGGTTTGCGGTGAGACTTTTAGAACTCAAAGTGGTCTTACTATTCATTTCAAATCTCATTCTGGTGAATGTTCTAATTCTTGTCCTGTTAGCTAAACGGACGTTTTTATGTCCAAACGGATTGTAGCTAGACTCTTTTTATTTGCCAAAATCCATGTGTTTCAGTTGTTATCACCCATTAATCTTCAGATGTAGAAATTTCAGGCGAAATAAATTGTTTTAATCGAACTAAACAGTATTCTCCTTTCTGAACGGTAAATGTGCTGTATGATAGTGTCGGTCATCGTTGGTATAAGCGGTTTAGAACAATGTCTTATTATGCCACCATAAATTCAACAGGTAGATCACTGATAATTTTCCAAATTTTCTAAGAAAATAAACTGATTTATGCTAAAGTAATTTACCATAATCTTTCGTTTTACATACTCAATGTGTTCTTAGAAAATTTATATTTGCCTCAATGTCGGTAAAGCTTGGTTGCTGCAAATTTTTAATCAGTTAAATATTTATGGCTGCTATTTTTAAACTATTGAGCCGATTAATAATTAAAGCTTCCATTTTTTGCCTGCTAAGCAATGCTTTGACTTCCACCAATAACTTTGCTTTAAGACTATCAAATCAAACTATACTGTAAGTATTTATCTATTCTTGCATAAATCAGTAAATATTACTAGTAAAAAAGCAATAAGATGATTGAGTATCGTTTAGAATAAACTATGATTATAAGTTATTTTTAAATTCATTGATTTCACCTTATATGAATACAGCATTTATGTGTCATTTGTATGAATGAGGCAAAAGCATTTTGGGGTTGCTATAGCACCGTGCTCAAAACTACCTGTTGAGGACCTAAAACGAGGATTACAGAGCAGTAGGAAGGGAAAATGTTTAGTATCATTGTAACTCAAATGTCGTTGTTATGTTTATTCATCTTGGCAACAGAATTTTCATGATTTGCAAAGGAAGATAGGACAACCAATATTATTCATTCTAAGGATAGACTAAGTAATCACTAATTAATATGGCAATAAGTATCCACTTAAACACCAAGTCAAACCAATTATGAGTAAAGATTAAACCAACTAAACCTATTGTTGAATTGTTAAAACAAGTGAGAATTATTAGACAAGTCTGCTTTTATTGTGAATATTCTTGCATACTGAAAAAATAGGAAAATGCCCCACAGTTGAAATCAATCAGATGCATTATCTAATCTCAGTTACAAATTACATTAATTTCTAAGTACAATAGGATCCCTACTTTATCCTTTGCATGAGATCAAAGACAGAAATAAGACCTTATTTCACTCCACTAAAAATCATTGTTTATAGCAATGGCAGATGAATTATATTTGCTACTACTGAGACCTGGGTATCCTTCACTAATTCCTAATTTATACAGTGTTTTTATACCTCAATGTTATGAAGGAAATTGCCTTGGTATTCCTAAGTTTTGAATAATGCCACGTACTAGGTAATCAAATTAATTATTTGTGTAGCTATCTATAAATCAGTAATTATTCTTATCATTTATCCTAGTTTAATAACAGTATCTGAAAGATTAAATTGACTGATTTCTTCTCTAGTACATGTAAAAACATCTGGAAGTAAGTATTAAAAAGAAGGATATACTGTCCATAATTTCAGTAAGATCTACTGGTTATTACCTCTGGACAGTATAACTTCATCTCTTTCTCAAATATTGAAAATGATATTCCCCCAGATTTCCCTTGAAACAATTGCATTTGGGAGTAAATAATTATCAGAAACTGAAATTTGCTTTTAGATGTGTACAATTACATGTCTTGTCTGCATACTATAGAATTTCTATTTATTAGCTGTTTCATCGTGTCCTTTCTTGCACTCTGTTGTCCATTTTCTTTATGAAGGAAAGGGTGTAAATGTTAATTAACATTTTGTCATTCTGTTTGTTTTCTGTAAAATTTTGTCTAACTTTGTTTCGATAAATTTGCTTTAATGACCTTGGTTAACCTTACATATTTCATTGGTGAGTAGAGAAACTAGAGTGAGTAGAGTATAGTGTGTGCTATTTTAGAAACAAATGTAATATAATTATCCATTATGGTGGAAAACTTCCTAGCAGAACCAATCTGAATTTTTGAAACAATAAAAAATTATTTTACAGATTTTTAACATAGTGTATTCTCAATCAAGGCTAAGTTTTGTTTGTTTCGTTGACTGTTTTAAAAGACAATGCAGCGGTAACTTAAATGAAAGGGTCCCTTCTGGCAGTCTTATTTTAATGTAATTGTCTCTGGATCTTACTTAAAACACTTTTCGCGGTTTTGTTCTTCGTTTCACAAATTTAATTTCTGATCATGATGTGTGTCCTGTCTAAAAGTCACAAAAGTATAACTTTCTTTTCATGAAGTTGAGCTGATGAAGCTACGAGTTGTCGATTATTTGAAATTTGGCGCTTTCGTGGATACATTTCGCGATTTAGGATATGCGTTTCTATAAACTGAGAAATTACGTAATTGAAACTATTTGATTTCGAAATAGTTACAAGATGATAAATATATGTGTATATTATAATAGTTAACTTTTGCTTGATGCTGGTGATAACAGCGACCCCTAACGGCCCTGACCAAAGCGCAAAGGCAAGCGAGGCAAGGTATTGGCGGAATAGCTGGAATTGTGTTGATTGGTGTCATTGGTGTTTAGTTAAACGCATGGGGCGCGAGTTCAAGGCTGCAAGGCACGTTAAGCACCCAGTCTCATAACGTTGTGGCTTTGTTAGTGAATTATGTGGTTGTGATCATGATTTTTTGTCATGAATAGTAGTTAAATACTTAGTGAGTCCATTCTCAGTGGATAAGTGATAATCGTGAAAAAAATTATAGCGGCATGAGCATGCGGTAAAGAATTCACATAGCACGTGGTTTAGTCGCTTTGTGATCATGCTTACACCTCGTTTTATATTGAGCCAAACTAAAACTGAAATAATTCTTAAAGTTCATGCTCCATATGCTAATGTAGCCGAGACGGAAATTTACGTGCATGAAAATGATGTGAGGTTTCATTCTTCACCGTATTACTTGCGGTATGTTTAAAATCGATATATTTTATTAACCAGTGAACCAGTAATATTGGTTGTTTATAAGAATAATAGTTTAAAATTCTGTATTATGTTCCTGAAGTATCACGGAGTGCATGTTATAAATTGCATTATATTGTATATTTGTTGTGTATTTTATATGTTCTCCCGCTATGTATCCGATGTAAATAGAAACTTCTGGAATTATTTATAGTTTTAAGAAAGAAACATCAGTTGTTCGAATAACCTGATCGAATCTTGCCTCCTCTTTTCAAAGATTAAATTTACCTGGATGGGTGGAAGAGAATGATGGCTCAAGAGCCGTATTTGATGCTGATTCAGGAGATTTTATAATTCGGTTGGGGAAAGCTGTACCTGGGGAACATTTTCCTGATCTTGACATGATCACTAAACTACTTGCTCCGAAACAATCATCAACGAAAATTGCTCCAGAAATCAGCGTTGTAAGTAAGTAGACGTTTCACTGGTTTGAGCTAATTTCACCGGTAACTCAGTTGAATCGCCAATTCTTTAAATTTAATTTTAAAATTTCAGGATATTAAGTTACTACACAACAGTTACGTATACACGTGTAATTAAATACACATGTGTATCAGTTTCAGCCTGGTTTACGTTTTCATCTTAGTTCAACTTGTTAAATGTTTGCTTTGCGTTGCTTGTTTACTGCAATCTAAACATCAACATGTAACTTTCTCGTACAAATCTTTGATTTGCATATCATGATTTTTATTATTTCCTGTTTTTATTTTTCCTTTCAATATTTTTGGTGTTCTATAAAACTGTTATTTTTGAGGCTAAGATGATCGCATTCCTGAGATTTTCTTGTGAACATTTAAAAATAAAGATTAATGAAAGTAAAGTTTTATTATTATATACAGGCTGTCTTTTTGAAAGACCGGTGAAATAGTTTTTCTTGACTACAACTCTTAATATTTCAAATCTTAATTGCTCCAAAAAAGTTCTTGCTTCCTGTGCCTCTTTAGTTGATAATATTTAATTCTAAACAATTTCATTGGACATAAGGCGGATGAAACCGTAGCTTACAAAAGGTCCACTAACTTTAATATGGAAATGCATTATTTTTTTCTGCTGGTATTTGGTGCATCTATGGGATAGCAAAATCAGTTTCTTGTCATTGCTTTGATTAAAGAATATTCATCAAAAGAATATAGATTTTTAATTTTTTGAATGTAAGTGCTGTACATACTGCATTAAACAGAAAGAGCTTTTTATTATAATATAATTCTTCATTGCTGTCCTGCTAATTAGAGTAGATCTTGTTTATACATAGCTGGTAAATATTTAATTGCAGCTGCAGTCCCTACAGATTGTTCACAGAGTGATTCTGAAGATGAAGAAATGCAATGGTTTTTGGAGCAGGTTCCAGAGGCAGAAGATGATTCAGAACTTAACAATAAAATATCATATGGCTTTGCCAATTCTTACAATTCTGTTTTCAAGAAAATTGAGGTAATTGCATTTCACATTTATTTCAAGTGTTGCATGGATGGAATAGTTTTTGGAAGTAGATGATCAAATCACTACCACAGATTAGATCTTACCTGTAATGCTTTCCAAATCGTGGGTTATGATATATGGAAAAGTCAATTTGCTGGCTTTCTTCCAAAATATAACAACTTCAGCATTGTATAAGATACTTCAAAATTATTCCCCAAAATTTGTTGCACATCTTATACGCCAAATGTGTGGTTTTTGAGTCCACTTGAAACAAATAAATGTCTTTAGGTAGAACAGTTGCTGAATGGTGAATCAAAGGAGTGCATGCCATTTTTTTGAGTGTGTTCTATGAAAAGATTCTATTGAATTGAAGAACACACTCTTGGAGATAAATGGGCTAGGTGTTTGACTTTGATGAAAGTAGTCCTGGGATTGATTTTCAGAGGAGGCCTATGTTTGAAATGACCTTAACTTTCAAGGCACTTTTAACTATATTAGTACTAGAAAAAATTTATGCCAATGTTGGAGACAATCCATCAGGACACCCTTAGTAGATCCCTGAGCAAGGTTACCCAAGGGAGATAGTGAAAAGAGAATGTATTTCTGTTAATTTCTTCTACTTGTTCAATTTTTCCTGTATGAAACGTTTGAAAGTTTTAGTGTGGACACAGTTTAGATATCTCAATATGTGAAGATGTTACTTAGTGGAAGGCTATAGTAATGGGAAAGAAATCTCATACACTTCCATAGATGCCCAGACGCGGACTTTGCCTGATAGTGAGCAAGCATCATCGGCCTGATTATGCTAGCTTGCTAGTGATACTAAGTTGCATCAATAAAATCTGTGGAAGTATATGAGAGATTTCTTTTCCATTAGATGTTACCTTTTGCCCAAACATGAATCTTTGAAAGGATCAATAATTTTGCTTGGGTGCTTTAATGGTACAACTAATAATTCTTTTGTATTCAATTTCCCTCCTGAGATATTGGAAAATGTTCCATAATTTGCCTATCACATTAGGAACTGCACACTGATATATTGGTGCTAGGAAGTCCTTTTTTCCTTTCCTTCCTAGCATGTTTTGATTGTGCTGTTTATTTTCATGATTTAGCCATATCAGTTCTTACCATATGTGATGGAGCCATGGATTTCTGTATCTAGGATATCTTTCACTCTTCCTTGATGACCCTTTTAACATGTAATTGGAAATTTAAATTCAATTATTTTTTAATTCACTCACATAAAGGTTTTAAAATATTGTAAGGAACTCAGCAGTAAGATTTCTTTTGATGCTGGAAGCAAGAAGAATGAGTTTCATTTTGATAGTAAAATGTTTTCCACCAAAGCTCTTGCAGCATTTTTCTCAAGCAGACTGTCAGAAAAATATTACAAATATACCATCCTGTAAACTCCTCTAATAGCCTGCCAAGTAACTAGTTTAGCCACCCCTGCTTCAGTACTATATTTTCTGTTTCTTTATTTTGACAGTCTGAGATTCCAAGACTGGTTGACCTTCCAGATCCAGATGTGACACCCTCTAAAGAAAGGGGTGCACTAAGAATGGAAGATGAGCTGATGTCTTTCAATGAGGGTCATTATTTGGCAGATTTGGAGGATGCACAAGATAAGAACAGTGCAATCTGTGCAGCAATTGCTTTCAAAGGACCATGGGAAACAGAGCCTGAGAAATTTGGTATGTTAATGCTATTGAGTTTATAACAGTGCTTAAGAACTGGTAATAATAATAATAACAACTCATTTTTATTTATGGGAGAGATTGAGACTAATTAATCTCTTCTTACATCTAACCCTTAGCCATTACAGGTAGAAAGAAAGAGGTATTATAAAGGAACTATTATATGGGTTTTAAAATAACCGAAGTCTGCACTTAGGAAAAAATATTAAAATAAAACCCTGCAGGAAAACACCCACGGGA
>KZ308612.1:556905-567819 GCA_000376725.2 Ladona fulva
AATTTGAAAATTTATATCTCTGGATAAAAAAATGAGAAAAACTTTTTTTAACTTTCACTCTATATAAAAAAATTAATTGGTGAATTATTCCAACTAATTATCTACTTCAAAGTAACTATAGAGGTAGTAGTAATTCTCTAAACCTGTTTGGCAAATCTTCTCATTTTTAAGAGCGACATGCAATTACAATGAATTCTGTTTTTCTCTATGGCACATATTTCTGTGTACGTTCCTTTTCCATTAAAGCTTCCCAAAACACCTCAGAAATTTACAATACATGGCATTTATGTAATTGGTGGAGTGTTTCTGTCCATGATTTTCCATTTTAATTTGAAGAAAAATACCTACTCAATTTTTTTGTTTCATCTTTCCATAGCTTTGTTTTTCTGACTAAGAAAATGCCATTTGGAATTTATTTTCTCATCATTGCCATCAGTCTTTGAATTTCTTGTGGGTATGGGGATTCATTATTTTAGGTCCTCTTTATTTCTAAACTGACGTTTGAATGTGAAGACATTTACTTTCATGGTGTAAGATAAAAGAATAAATAGCAGTTTTTCCCAAGATGTATCGGCTGTATTTTGGCTAATTTTATCAATTGCAAGAGTAGCAACTCTTAGTCTTGTGAAATGGAATTATTTATGGAAAAAGCACTATATATTCTTTTATCAGAATGGTGATAATGAAATTGCATAATCATTTGTATATTTTCATTCATATCAGTCTGCTCTATAACATCATTTGAAGACTACATCAGTAGTGTGTTTCAAAAGGGCATTTTCAAGAATTTGGTAAAGAAGGTTGAATTGTCAAAATAAATTGTATCACATGAAGAAACTTTTCTCAGAATCATAGCCTGCAGTTCTATTATCCTCAATACTTTTTTCTCCTAGTATCTCTGTCAGAAGAAAACATAGATGTTTTGAAGGATTTACCTAACAAAGAATACATAATGGATAGCTCAGAGAAGACTTATTGCTACTTGGGAATCATCGATCTTGTTTTTGCATATGCTTATGACCAAAGAACAACTGATGGGGAGGGCACAGTTGAGTCAGGATGGACCATTGCCAAACTCAGCCCAATGCTCTCCTGGCTTCAGGTCAGCATTACTTTTATTATCTAATTTACATATAGACCTTGTATTGTAATATATACTTAAAATGGACTTTAAATAAAGGTCACTTCAGAAACCAGTAATACATTGTTTATTTAAAGGGAGGATTATTGTGCTTCTCTGTGATAATTCATTATATATCTAGTAGATTTACTACAATCTTCACTTCTCTCTACTCTATCAAAACATTGAATTTTAGTTTAAGTCCATTTTAAGTATACATTATAATACCAGGTCGTAGAGTAGCACAATCCAATTTTGAACCTTTAAATGGAAAGGTACCTTTCCTGTTTTGGCTTTACTTAGTTGTTCAAATACATCGTAAACTTGTGTCGTGTTTGCTTTTTATTTTTGACATTTTTTAGGAACCTGTAAAACCATCTCAAAGTTCAGATTCCGAAACTTTTCCATTAATTATAGTTTAATATTAAGGTAATATAAAAACAATACTAAATTTTGTTGTAATTGAGAAAATTAGCAATTTTCTTTGTAAGGGTAATGCTCTAGTACCATTAATTCTTCTGACCCACCAGCACTCCTGTAATTTGAATAACAAAATTTGGTAGGTTGTGTGCTACATTTTTTCATGTATTTTATAAATTTGAATGTTAATTAGTTTTATTTTTTATTTGTATTTTTACCTGAAGCCATAATTTTTTAATTGAATGATATTATCTTATTAGAAACAAAAATCCATTTTTTCTCTTCTTGAGTCTTTGGATTCACTGAATATTTTAACTTGCATTTCCCTCAAGAAGTTGGCATACACAGAATAGGGCCACATCATTGCCAAACAAAATATAATCTTCCAAAAGTATACAAAAGAATATAATCTTGATGTAAAAATACATTATTTATGACATTATTTAATACGTATATTTTTTAACGTACATTATTTCTTGAAAATAATTCTCTTCATAAAAACAAAAACATCTCTTCATGTATTAAATTCACCCTTAACAAAATTAAAAACAGGAAAATATACTTATAGTTAATTTAGTAACTTTAAGTAAAATAATTTGTGTTATTTTTATTCAGAACTGCATTTTGTCTTTAATGCATTCTGTTTATAAAGAAACAACCATATAAATATACCTCTGCAAAAAACTTTTTTCCATAATAGAGTTACCAATGATTATTTTTTGGTGTATGCATTCTGAACAAAAACTTAAATTTTAATCCATGAATTATTATGAAGAACACCTGGATTTTCCTTGATCAGTGCCTCACATTCTTTTCTTTTTGATGCTGTTTTTTCAATAATGTGATTTTTAAAATACATTTTGACAATATCCTTTTGCTCAGCTGTCCATGAAAAAACAAGAATTCTTTTAGTCTTTCATTCCATAACTGTGGTCGAAGGGGAAAGTAGTTTTGGGTCAAGTTCCATAAGTACATCTACTGTGTTATCACTGGCTCTCTCTTGTCTCACAAATATTATCAGTGAAATCATCATCCACACCATCATTGGTGTTCAAGAGGCAATTTTTCCTCTAAACTAACATCTATTTCATTCAGACTCCTTCCCCTGAAGTCCGCAGCCTCCCCTTTTTCCATTAAAAGCAAAAGCTTAGAAATTTTTGCTGTTTGATAGAGATCATCAGGAAGACTGTAAGCCTGCTGTATGGCCCATGAAAGTTGCAAGCTGTTCAAAGTCATTATCACTCATATTGAAAACTTGAAATAGTTGCTAAATATTTCCTAAGTATGGTAGATGTTATAGCCTTTGGATTTGCATCTCTCCATGCTTTTGCATATTTCTCAATATTTGCACAATGGGTTTTCTTTACCAACAAATGTTGAACTTACACTAAGCAAAAGTTTTTTTTGCTCTTGGACTTCTAAACTAAACAAAAAATTTGCTATTAGGCTTTCCTGGTGGATTGCTTGTAAAAAGGTTTCTCTGGTTTCCAACCAGGTAATTTCTGGAAACATTGCTATTGCCAATGTTTCGATGGCAAACTCTGTCATCTTCCTCAGGGCTGCTCCGAGGTGCCATGATAGTTGTTGTTCAAAGCTTTTATTTTCTATTTGCATATTTACAGGTTGTTTGATGTTTATGCCCTTGTAGGCTACTGCCTTTCTAGGGCCTTGTTAGGGGGAATGGAGGTGCCTGACATTTGTCCTAGTCAGCAGGGAAACCCAGCTAAAACCTGCTGTAGGCACATGGGGAGGTGGGTGGTGTTACAAAAGGTTGTACAGAGAGATATTGATACATAATGGTTGCCTTTTACATGGTTTGGTTATTTATACAGTGGCAAATTTGTTGGTAAGGCAACCTGCAAGTAGTGGTTTCGAGAGTGGTTTTGAGTAAGGTGTCCAACAGATTCTTCTTCTTGAGTCTTCACTTAGTTCTTCAGTCTTCTGCACTTCATTTGTCCGTTGCTTTTGGCTGTAGGATCCTGTTGTGGAGAAGGTACCTGCTTTGTTGTATGGCTCGGAGTGGGTTTTCAGCTACATCTGCGGGGAAAGAAGTAAAAACATTAGTGTGGTTGGCATTGCCTCCTCCTCCTCTGGGGCCAGGGGTTTAGTCCTGGGGTTGGGAGGAGGGGATTGGGAATTGGTGGCGTATGGGAGGATGGGGGAGAGGATCTTCAAAGAAGGTGAGGAAGGTGGTGGCTGCTACCCTGGCAGGGGTAGGGTGTTCGTTTTTAGGGCGCCTGGGTAGAGGAAGGGATAAGGGTTGCATGAGAAGGTTGAGGGTGTTGGGGAGTTTGATACTTCGCCAGTTAAAGGTGGTTGCACGTAGTCTGGACATTCGCTGAAGGATGGGTTCCATGCCAGTAAGTTGGTAGATTTCTGTGCTTGGGATGCTCTTTTCGGCTTGGCTGATCATTTGCTGGGGTCCTTCTGCTAGTGGCATGATAACAGCACAGGCATATTTTGCTACCAGACCCACAAAGGCCTTATAGATGGTTAGGGCTGCTTGGCTCCTGTTGAGTCCTGTTCCTTGTCGTCGCGGATGAGGTTGCACCTTCGGGTCATCTGGTCTCTGGCTTTCCTCAAGTGGGGGGAGAATGTGAGATGCTAGTCAAGGGTGACACCCAGGTAGTTGCAGCGATCCGTTATTGGAATTTTTTCCCCCAGAGGGAGAGGGATGTCATTTGTCTACTTCGTTCCCTTGAGTCTGTGAAAATGAGAAACGAAGATTTGTTGGGGTTTGGTCTGAGCCTCCAGCACTTCATCCATCCCTCCAGTGAGAGGGTGTAGTGCTGGAGGAGAGTTTTGGCCCTGGTGGGGTTGATGGCAGTGGCCCATGCTGCTGTATCGTCGGCGAACTGCACAAGATGAACTGCTTCATTGTCAGGCTTTGGGATGTCCTTGCAGTAGACGGAGTAAAGAAGTGGTGAGAGGACCAATCCCTGGGGGACTCTTGCTGTTGGTGAGGAGGAGGTAGAGAATATGCTGCTGGTGAGTTTTATTCTGCATTTCCTGTGGGTTAGCCATGACCTTCAAAAATAGACATTGCTGTTAGTGACAAATGGGGTAATGGATAGCTTTCCGATGAGCCCTATGTGCCAGACTGAGTCGAAGGCCTTTTCAATGTCGATGGATAGGAAGGCTGAGGCCTGTCTGCAGTTGCTGGCTTCTTTTGCTGTGGAGGTTAGTAGAGTGGTGGCCACTGGAGTGGAGCGGCCTTTCTGGAATCCCATCTGGTGTTCAGGAAGTACTCAGTTGGCTTCGAAGTGTTCAGAGCCTAGAGTTCACTATCCTTTCCAGGCATTTCCCTAGGCAGGAAAGGAGACTGATGGGTCTGAAATTAAGGGGGTTAGTGGTATCTTTGCCTTTTTTGGGAAGCATGATGATGTGTGCTTCCTTCCATTGTTCTGGGAAGTGGTGGAGGCGAAAGCAGGCTGTGAAGAGTTTTTGTAGTCGCAGCTGGATGGCTGGGGTGTTTTTCAGCATTCTGTAGTGGATGCCATCTGGACCCGGGGCTCCATCTTTGGCAGATTGGATTGCGTCTTCTATCTCCTGGATGGTAGTGGGGGCCATGGCATGGGGCTTTAATTATACTGGACATTTATGGTAATATCGCTACATTTTATGTCCCTGATAAGATTGTTAGGGCACTACAATATCAATCTGAAAATATTACCTCTCTCAGAATCTTGCAAATTAAGCACATCCAAATATGGAAGAAATAAAAAGGAACCACTTTTCACAAATGAACCTAGTTCCTAATTTATTTATTTAAAAACAACTATGCAAAATACCATGGAACACAATGATTAAAATACACGACATGTTTCGACGCATAAGCGTCATCTTCAAGTTGAGTTGTTAAGTTGACCAATCAGTTGAGTTTATTAAGCACATCCCTCTGTTATTGGAATCTTTTTCATGAGACATTAAAAACACTACTGATTAGTTAGCAAACTTTCAAACCTTGCAGGTTCCCTGATTGTTTTAAACTCAGACCTTTGCTAACTACAAAATAAATTGCTAAAATTAAAAATAATGTGTTCATGGTGAACTCTTATTTAAGGCTACTATGATGAACCCCTGCTTAACCATTATATTCTTCTCTAAACTACTACTAAGGTGATACAATTCAAAAGAAAATACATATTTTCAAAATAATTCATTTAAACAATTTCAAAGTTTACAGGTTGGGACTTATTTCCCCTACTGTTCCTTCCTCCATCTCTGTCACTTGCCCCTGTTAAATATCTGCCAACTTTTGCTCTTATCTCTGCATCAGAAACAGCTGGAAACTTCTTCCTGATAGCACCTGAGAAACTAATCTCCCTCACATTTAAAATAATGTTTGTGTAGTCCTCCAAATTTACATATTAACTATGTATGTTTACTAATAGCTAAGTGAAAGAATTACACAAAAGTAGTGGACCACAGAGGCCAAGACTTGATAACCAAATATTAGCCTTAGATTATTATTTTACTAAATTGAAATGTACATGGCCAAAAGCAAAAAGAATGGATATTCTGACATTACCTTTCCGACAAATATTGACAAATACAAAGCTTAATTCCTATGCAATTACATACCAACATTTGGAGCAATTCTCACGAGTTAACTTTGATAAGAAATTTATGCATATGCAGGCCTTCAAATTGATGAAGTTTTAGACACTCATGTGGAACTATTTCTAATGAAAAATTAATCACACACCAAATGTTAGAAGAACAAAATATCAAGGATTGGTAGCACTTACACCCAATCACAGAATATACAATAAACGACGACATGTTTTTCTTTCCATTTTTGCCACAGCAGCTGTATAATTTGCAGGCATCATTTGTAAATAAACGCCTCAGTATATTTCGAATTAATGTACCTCAGTTGATCCACCAATGAGTGATAGTTCCTGAATCTGAAAAGCGAACAAACTAGTTACTACAAAGACAATTTTTGTGACACTCGTTTAAATGTAACTATAGAACTACATCATTACTGTTTCCGAAGACCTTTATCTTTTAGTTCATTGCATTGGGCAATCATCTCCTCTTCATTACCAACAGGTATAACTGTAGTGAAACATTGAATTTCCTCTCCCTTGCCACAGCAATGTGAGCAGGACTGCCTTTCCTTAATCATGTCTTTCAGGCTCCTCACTTCATACTTTAAAGCATGAATTTCTTTAAACATCTCTGGAAAAAGTAATGGGATAGGTATTAAGTTCTCACTTGTAAGTAATAATAATAACATGAACAAAAACTTGAAGTATATACCATTTTCTTTTCCAACAGAAGTTGTAGTTTCCGGCAGAGGCTTTCTTATTATTGCAGAGGGACCACTTTTACTATTACTCCTATTGACACCTGCCGACCTGCATCTGTAGTACTTGCCCTTCCTTCAATTGAGGGAAATTGAGGAACCATTGTCTGACTAGCTTCCTCCATGGACTCCTCACTTGAACTTTCAGAAGGCATCAGAACCCTTCTTCCAAATGACTTCTCAGGCAAGTTCATCCAAGACACACCACTTTCCTCTTCCCCTCCAGTTCAGGCTCTGTATCGCTAATGCTGGTGATGTGCACTGCTTTAGCAGCCTTCCTCCTCGCAGCCACCCTTCGCAGGGTGTAAACCTTCCAATTGTCTTCAGGAGGACTTCAAATTTAAGATGGTGCTCTCCAATGCCTTGGCACTCATGTCAGTGGGCCAAAGTACTTCTGTCCCGCTGTTCTTCATCCAGCACCGTGGAAAACATTCCACAGAATTATTAGAGAATTCTGCAACAATGTAATTTTTGGCAGTCATTTTTCCTAAGGGAGACAAAAACTTATATTATCATCATAGCCCTCAACAGTGTCATTAAAATAAAAAATAGTAATTTCATAACATAGTAGCATACTCACAAATAAGATTTAGTTTATAAGAGCAAACACAACATAGATCTTTTTCTGTTAAAACTAAACATTTCACTAATTTGTCACAGAGTGATATCTTTTTTATTGCGCTGGACAATTCCCAAACCTTAAATACATTCACATTTGAAGACTTGCATGGATAAGTATAATAATCATCCTGTCTCTCAAAAAAGCTGCCCTCAAATGCTATCCTCTCATCCTTAGCCTCTTTGAATAGCTGATATCTTAAAAAAATTTCTATCTAGCATACAAAAGGAACCCTTGGAATTGACAGCAGAAAATCTTGTTCCCTTCACAGTCACTTTGGCTACACCAAACTGAGAACACTTGAATATGACTTCCTTTCCTCTTAGAATCTGGATAGAAATCCAATTCAGCCAGTCTTTGTGAAATTTGCCCCAGGGGATTATTTGCAGAGCGTACCATCTTCATTTTACCCAGGAAGTTTTCATATGGAAAATTACTGAATTTGTCAAGAGGGGCTTGAAAAAACTTGACATCATCTGTGGGGTGAATGAGGGAATGGATATTGTAAACCAATTAATCCATGCCGTACCTGTCAGTCATACCTTGCACAAATGATTTTAACAGCTCACTTGCATAGCCGCAAGAAGGAAATGATCATAGAGGTCTTTTGTGAGGATGTTCTTCAATGCAACTGGCCCAATATATAGCAAAAAGGTTCTAAATTCTGTGGCTTTCCACCTCTTCAGAATATCCAATCCCCTTGGAATCTGACTGAAGTCTGAGGGAATAGCTAGTCTATCGGATATCTCATTCCTACTACTTCGCCAAAGCCTAACATAGGCTTGGGCCTATAAACTTTTCATAACACCTAAGCACACCAAGTGCATGTAGTCTAGAGGAAATTGTGACACCATATCCAAGCATTCTATTGTGAGCAAAGGAGTTTCCCCACTGTGATGGTCTTGGTCAAAGTAATTCCTAAAAGAAGTATCGTTTCTCAACTCTGCGTCAACATCACAGAAAACCATTCTGTGATTCCCCTGCTCACCTTTTACAACACAGCGTTCACATCCACTGTACCCAGTGTGACCTTTGGTGCATTTGATGAAAGATCTGGCTGGAGATTTTGCAATGATTAGCTTCAGATAGAATTGTACATAGTACATATCAGTGATATTTTAAGAACATTTTATGATAATGAGTCTGCCGTATTCACCTTCTGTATCTGTAACAAAGGATGAAAACAGTTTAAAAATAATGTATGTTAGTTATGTAAACTAATAACTGGGGTTATGACTGATTATTCCTCTACCACCCAGGAGATTATCAGTATGGTAGCGTTTCTCTTCCCTCAGTATCCTCAGTAGGCATGTGAGGAACCACTTAATTATAAACAAGGAAACTGTAATGAGTAAAATACACGTAAGTCAGCATAAACTCAATATTCAGATTTCACTTACAACAATCAAACATCTATTAACAAAATATCTGTACCAGAATATTTCTATATTAACATTTCTATAGCAATAGAACATAAAAAACCAATGATGGAAAGTGGTAAAATTAGAAAAATGGATAAACTATACCCACTGATAAAATTAATATAAAAGAGTCTCAAAAGTAAAAATGAATAATGATTTCAGTAAATCTTAAATGGAAAGAACATTTTTCTTCTTGGATAATATACCTCGGATAAATGCTTTTCTATTCTGCTCTTTGTAGAATACTGTGCAGAAACACATAATACCAACTCATGCAACTGTCATATTGAAAAATTCCTGAAATTCCTATGGTTTGCACATTTAAAAAATTAAAGGTCCAATGATCTTGACTGTACTGGGATGATAAGGCTTGATAAGTTCTTCTTCTCTGCACAGTTTGATAAATTTTCAGTGACAGCTGTTTCTCCTTGACCTATTGCAGAAACAAAAGGCTCAGAGGGACAAGGCAATTCTTTAGTTTTCCCATCAAATACAAAAGAGAGGTAAAGATCCTGTAACAAGAGAGTCTGTTATTAGATCTGTCTTGCAATACTCACAATTATGATCCTTACGAAAGATTGTTGCCTGTTATGACCTACAAAAGCAACAGAAAAAACCTTTATGTCACTTAATTTATCCAGTTTCCATGATCTGCTGCCATGTCCAGATGAATTGGATTAATAACTTGTTTGAAAAAGTGGAGACATATGTTAATAGGTCACATCCATCTTCCATAGTATTTTCTTGGGCCTGGTTGGAAATTAAATTGTTAATAATGGCTGTCTTCAGATCATCCTGGAATTGCTGTGTTGGGATAATGGTGTCGTAGCATTCAGCCGCAACGACAGGGGGAGGGATAAAATGAAAGAATGGGTTAGAGATGAAACGGTATATTTACCACTCTGTGCTGCGGAGCTCGGGTGCGGCGGCGGTTACTTCGCGGGTCTGGGTGGAATCACTGGTGAAGCGGCGAGGTACTCAGATTGGCCTGAGTGGCACAATTGCCGCTTGGGAAGATACAGGACAGGGGAGGATGGAGCCGCGAGGTATTCGGAGGCCATAAGGTCCTGTGAATGGCACGGTCGCTGCTCGGGAAGATGCGGGACGGCGGTGGATTCTGGCTCAGTTGGATCTGGATGCATGGGTATCCCGTTCGGAGGCTGGCTTGGTCGTGTTGGTCTCCTATGTTCGTGGCAGTCGGTGACAAAACGCCCCCCTTTCCCCAAATCGATGGGCTTATATACAGCATCCGAGCTAAGGATTTGGCGTCAAAACTTCCAGAAGGGAGTGGGGGTGGAGATTCCCGGAAAAGGAATTCCTAGAAGAGGGCAAGAGTTGGTGTAGCTGCGAGCAAGAAGCGACTTCTTTAGCCGAAATCCGTCCGCGAGAATTATTGCTTAATTTTCTGTGTGTCGCTTTCTTTCATCGCCTTCTGCCCCGATGCTTCCCACCCTTTGCGCCCCACTCCCCTTGACCGTCCCGTGCATTTGTTATATTCCGGGAAAAGGCAAGCATCGGTCCAGGAGTGCGCTGGACTTCATGCCCTTTGTCCCACCTTAGGCTTGGGAAGCATTGTTATTTGGGCAATCACTCTGCGACGCATTCCTTCCCAACGCTGCCTGCCCCTTCGCGCCCTGCATCCCTTGACCGGCCTCGTTAGTGCCGGTAGTACCGGGACCAGTTAGTGCCACAATTTTGCTGAACAACATTTTTTCAAATTTCCAGTGAGTCTTGATTAAAATTTCTAGTATTCAGATGCCAAAAGTTATTATTTTTCGTTACATTCCATATATGTATCATAGCTCTCATGGTAGCTAGCCAACCATCCTGTGAGGGAGGACGAATCACGTGATTCTTACCAATGAACTCTAGTGAGTTAATTTTTTCCATAATGTCCTTCCAAAACTCCAGATGTGGGCTCTTCACACTCACAGCCAACTTCCGAGGTTTTCTCTTGTCACTTTCCTTATAGCCATTTAAACTATCTAAGGCTGAGTCAACATCCATTAGTAACTGAGCA